>JAJKFI010000029.1:12648366-12676056 GCA_029204185.1 Lerista edwardsae
AGAGAGAGAGAGAGAGAGAGAGAGAGAGAGAGAGAGAGAGAGAGAGAGAGAGAGAGAGAGATGCTAAAGGAGAGAATAGCAAATGATTATTTTTTTAGTGTTTCAATTTAGAACACATAGGAAATCTGGCAATATCAAAGATTGTCAAAATACAGAGATTGTCCTGAGAGAATTTAACATAGCAGAAAAACTGCCAAGAATACCAACTTTAGTTGCTAAGGAAAGTTGCTAAGTTGCTTTAGCAATAAAGTTGCAACTTTAGTTGCTAAGGAGGTGTGAGTGCAGTAGCTGAGGCTGCAAAGAGAAAGCAACATTGTATTCACGTATGAGCCAAAGGGGAAAAAGTCCTGAACAAACTTTTGGGTTTGCCAGTTTTTATTTCTAAAAGATAGCCTCCACTCTTCGGTTGGCTACGGTCCCTTAGAGCGCAATCGTACCCAGCACTGGAATGGCAAGGCTGGCTGGCCAGCGTCTGCTCCCTTACTGTAGGGAAGGCACTAGCCTTCCCTATGCGCTCCTCGGATCTGTGCCTGCTAAAGAGCGGGCGCAGATCCGAGGAGACCACACAGCCTAAATCGAATGGGCCTAGGATTCGGCCTTAAGGCTGAAGCCAAGATCCTCCCAAATCCCGCCCCCTGCCTCCCTCCAATTCCTAGGGCGCGCTGTCAGCGTGCCTCCCTTGTGTTGGCCAGCTTCGGCCGATGCAAGGGAGGCGCTGCAGCCTTAGCACCAATGCGGAGCACCTGATCGGTGCCCCCACGTCAGCGCTAAGCTCGCAGCGCCGGCTCAACCCCGTTGTGCCGGCACTGCATGGGAGATAGGATTGCGCTGCCTGGAGCAATTCTCAGGTTTGTGGGCCCCCTTGTCCAACAAGGATACAACACAAGCAGATAAATATCAAATCTCCCTCTCACGGTTTTCAGTCTGTGTCCCCCTTCAAATGTGTTGGGGCTCCCCAGGGGGCCATATGACTCTTGTTGAGAATGGCTGTACCACAGGCATAGTGAATTCTCACTAGATTTTTTAAGTCTACAATTAAGGCTGCAATCCTATCTACAGTTAACTTGGGATTACGCCTCATAGACCATGATGGGACTTACATCTGAGTACACATGCATAAGATTGGGCTCTAAATGTGGTAAAATGGCAATAAAATGATACTTTAAAGTACCATCACCTGAGTGTGAATGCTAGACAAAGCTCACCTGAAATTACTACTCAACCTATTCACGAAATAATCATATGCTAAACTACTCTACTCTCAAAAATCAAATTGTTACAAAAAAATCAGTGATGCTACAGAATAATGCAAGTTCTGTGCTAGCATGACGGGCTGCATGAGCTGTTCTTGGTAATGTATTATATTATAATGGCAAGATGCCTTTACATTTGGTCTAGTTTTATCAATTTAGCCTAAGGCAAAACAACCAGCAAGTAGGAACAGGTTTGTAAAGATACAAACTATTTTGCCACAACTTGTCTCTAAAAATGCATAGACCAAGCATGTTTCTTCAAATCCTTAGCAATTCACCTCAATATTTCCTTATCTTAATCTGATTAAATTTAAAGGATCATATATGCATATGTATATATTATGATTAAAAGGGTAAGGAGGAAAGGCAGGAATGGCAACCAGGATAGCTACAGGTACAAAAATATGAGTGTGCTGAATTCTTCACATACTTCCATAGTTACTGTGGAATCTTGACGTAGGCTTACAAAATCTGCATGGCTGAAGCTTGTGCATATTTACAGATATTATTTCACCACCAGCCCACCTTCTATGACAATCAGTTTTCTAAATTAATTCTTCTCAGCAGAACTTTACTTATGAAATCTGAAATAAGTTGCCAGCGGCTGTATTATAATCTGTGGTACTTTGGGAATGCAGAATAAGCTATCTGAAGATGTGAAGCATCACATAAAGATGATATTAATACAGTTATTTAACATTTCATTAATTCTAAAATTAAAGATTGCAACATTGGGGGCCCTGAGGCAAACACCAAAGACAAGCAAAACAAAACAAAGTAAAGAACTGTGCAGTCTCAGACTACCTTGGCATAGCGAATCTGTAGCGTGCCAGTTTCCAGCTGCTTTATTCGGGAATCTTGGGTGGATAGGAGGATGCCGTCTTTTCTCCAGAGAATCGTGGGCATGAGAGTGCCTGCAGCCACACAGCTGAGCACCAGAGTCCCATCCACAGCTACTGTCTGATTCACGGGACCCTGTCGAATTACGGGGGGAGGCCGGTCTGCAATCACTGGCAGAAGAAACAACACAAGAGGGGCAGAAGAGATTTTTGCAACTGGAAGCAGTTTTCTAATCATCTAAGCAACAGCAATCCCCTTGGGCTTGAAAATAATCTAAAGATAATTAAGTAAGTAATTAAAAGAGAAGATATGCATTATTCAGGAGACCATAATATGATTTTCAGCGACAGAATGTAAAATAATATCTAGCACACATTTCTTTTAAAGAAGGGAAAGGTGATGTGTATATTAGACTCTCCCTGGTGCTTACTTTGCTGCATCTACTGCAAATGATTCCAAAACAATTTCTCGCCGTCTCTCTATTTGTACCCCACCAAGTAGCAGGTAAAAGTTTGTAGAGAGGTAGAAGGTCAGCGTTGCTATACAGCCAAGTCAGAACCTAGGCTGGAAGGCCACAACTCAGCAGGCGTTTGGGCACAGAGAGCTCCAGACTGCTGCAGCCTTTTTGCGGCTTCAATTTCCTCGCTTGCTTTGCTCCATATTAGCAATGGGTGACACAATATATGCAGCTGACCAATGATTTTTCACAAGGGTTTCTCTCCAGTTCCCTCTAAAGACTAAAGAGTTTGAAAGTTTCAGTATTCTAAGAACAATATTAAATGGTAGGAAGATAGGAAGCTGCCTTATTCTCAGTCAAACTATTGAACCATTTTGTTCAGTACTATTGGCATTGACAAGAACTGGTTCGCCAAGGTTTCAGGAAATTTTTATCTACATGGCTTGGAGAAGCCATGGGTGGAATTTGAGACCTTTTGCATTCCAAAAAGATACTCCTCCACTGAGCAATGGCCCCTCCTTAAATCAAGTTAAACAACATATAATAGCACTCCTAATTGGTTAATTGCATTATATATTCCCCCAAATGATTAACCTAGGGTGCAATCCTAACTAGAGATGTAGAATTTCCAGAAATTTTGAAGCTCAGAAAAAACCCTGTTTTTTTCTGGAAAAAAATGGAATTTTTGGAAAAATTGAAAAAAATGCTACATTTTTTCCTTTTCCCGACTTTAGGAACATAAAATATGACAATGGACAATTTGACTTGGCATAAAATTATCACAACTAGCATATCAAAAATATAGTGTATCCAAACAATTATTACAAACAGAATTTACTTTTTAAATATTTATTTGTAATTGTAACAAATGGGGCAACAATCTCCTGAACTGTTTACTAGTTTATGTGGCACAGACCAAAAAACCTCCACAAAACAATTTTTAAAAATCCAGAAGTAACAATCATTCATATTTCCTCTCCACAGTATTAAATAAAAATAAAAAACCCATTTTCATAAAAAGAATTGAAGAGGGGGGAAGTGTATAGAAAGGAGTGGGACTAAGTTTCAATGAATGGGCATGAAATTCAATCAGAGTCATTTTCTGAGCTGTAATTATCAGTATCAGTTTCAATCTCTGCTTATGCAGCTACTCTGTTTTGTCTGTCATTATCACAGATATTATGGACCTCTAAAAACTGAAGATTTGCCAGGATTGAAACAAGCTTCTCTACCCTTTCACATGTCAGTTTATTTCTTGATTTTGTGTTCCAAACATAGACCAGATTCTTTCACATGCTGCAGAGGATGGAGGAGTCTGAAGAAGGCGAGAAGCAACAGGTGTCAGAGGCTGTATTAGAGACGTAAAATTTCCAGAAATTTTGAAGCTCGGAAAAAAACCCAGTTTTTGCATTGGAGGGTTCAGTTTGTAACCTAGGACTTGCTTGTCCTCAGTGCACAGAAATTAGAATAATCTGATACCATACATATTATTTAGAAATTATTTGGAAAATATTTGAACACCTTGTCTTAAAATATTTTATTCATCATGTTAAAATAAAATATTCCATAATCAATTTTTCTTTTTTATTCTTTTTTCAATTTTTCCAATTTTTTGGAAAAAAACAAAAACGCTTCAGGAAAAAAAAAAACAGGAAAAAATTTTTTTTATCCAAATGTTTCCAGGTTTTTTCCAGGCCTTCACATCTCTAATCCTAACATAGGATTATAGGTCTATATGTCGGCCTATATGACATATAGATAGGTCTATATGTCGGCCTCCCTGACTCAGAGTGATGCAGTTGTGCTTGACACTTGTGCTGGCCTAACTCCAGGTTAGGATTGTGCCCCTAGTAATTGATTTAAAAAAAATACATGCAAATAAATGTAAAGTATCTTTTCATTTCTTCAAGAAATGGAAACTAAAGGAAACCTTATTTATTTTCCTAAGACATAAAATTCAGATAAAAGTACTTTGACCTTTTGAGGCACTTTCCAAAAAAGAATTGAACTGATACTAGATTAATGAAATAATTCCATGTTGGAACATGCTTCAACTATCATTTAATATCATGGAGATATTTAGCCTTACCTGCATTTTTAATGTAATTTAGAGCACAATCCAAAGTGCCTGATGGGCCGGCACAAGTCCCTTGTGCCAGCCCAGTGTTGTTGCTAATGCACTGTAAAGCACATTTGTGTCAATACAGAGGAGGGAAGTCCAGCGCGTAGTGGTGCACTGGCAGCACAAAAAGTAAGGCTGGCTGAGCTTGGCCAGCGCAGGGGCTGGGGAGAGTGGGGGGGAGATGGAACAGGGCAGTGGGAAGGCAGCATGGGGCAGTGATAAGGTGGGGGCCGTGAGTGAACCAGCCCGGGAATAGGGTCGATATAAGATCCAGCACGGGCCAGATCCTAACCCCATCACCAGCCGGTCGGCCCTGATCTAAGCCCCTCTGAGTTGCGCCAGCGATTTCATAGCACAGCTCTGAGTAGCCCCATTCAGGTTGCTGTGTGTTACCTGTGGGAAGAGGAATGTATTCCCCTTGCCCCAGGTTGTGCTGCAGCCTGTCCCCACACTGGGCTGGATATAGGGCAGGCCCGTTGACCTGCCTATTCCAGCTCGGGGTTTGAATTCCGCTCTTAATGCGATACATTGCTGTGAGTAAATTAATCTTTAGCTTCTTTCATTCATGAGAGTGTTTGAATAGTTCCCTATCATTATAATCAGAATTATGCATCATTGTCAGGCATAATGACTTCTGGCCTCAGTCAACATTATTACAGTGGTTCCCAAAATGGTGGTAGCGACCTCACATTGGGAACCAAAACTGAGCGATTCTCCCCATTAAGGGGAGTGGCCCAATGACGGGTGTCCCGTCGGAGTCGCAGCAATCGTGGCACTGCAGGCACCGAGGGGCTTTTTAGCCTACTGGCGGGGATCACGCTGGCCTTGGCTGCAGCCCCTTCTGCGGGGAATGTGTGTTTTGATCAGAGCACACTTCTGGGTTTCATGTGAAAACCTACTTCATAGCCTTACCTGCCTCACAGTGTTATCATGAGGGAAGGAATCATGTATACCATCCTGAACTCCTTAGAGGAAGGGTGGTATAAAATAGTTTAAAAAAACATTTTTATATACATTACCATCAGTTACTTCCAAGTATGCTTTTGTCGTGATGCTTCCTGCAACATTTAAAGTCTGGCAGATATAATATCCAACATCAGATCGCTGAACATTTGTAATTGTGAGGTCACCAGTTTGTGAGACGGAAAACCGGCTGGAAGACTGAGGAGGTTGGTATGAAAAAAGCAGATTCTGAAACATGTAATCAGAGGAGGGAAAGAGGAAAAAACAGAGTGATCGATTATCTTCATATATGTGTGCATTTAGTAACCTGTAAGCTAGATCCTATTTCTCCATAGTGTAATTCTGTGACACATTTTTCAGATAAGCAAGTAAGAGACACAGCCTAGGGTCACTTGGGAACTATTTGATGAAACAGAGATTTCAGAACAAATTCCCCACGAAAAAGTAGCACATCGCACTGAACAAAGTGGAGCTTAATTTTTACTCATCCTACAAAGATTCAAGCAGGCGATGAATTAATATTCTACTAGACATTTAAAATTGAGAGGGTACAAAAAACTGTAACATACAATGATCAGTCATAGGTATTCAAAATTAACAAAATAATAAGAATGCAATGCAAATGTATGAATTATAATTGCTAATATGTGAAGTCATTATATTTTTGTAGCATGCACTTGATTGAAGACATTTGCAAAATTCTACCGATGTGCACAATAAAAACATTAAACTTGAAAATTAGTGTAAGAAAGAAAAAAATATTTTTTTTATTTTTTCCATCATTTCCTTTAGCAAATGTACAAATTTTCTGTTCCTTGTAGTGCACCAATTCTTTGTACCCAGAAAGGGTTTTGTTTTTATACATCAATCTCCATGATCCCATCCCCCCAACTACATGGCAAACCACTTTTGGAACTAAATGGAGATGAAAGCAAAATAGATAAAAAGACCAACATTTCACAACGTTTAGCGCACTTAAATTAGCTCATTGGATTCCAGTTTTTGTCACCCGTTTTATACATCATAATAAAAGCCTTGTAATGACAAGTGCTTGTTACACTTGCTCTGGTAACACATTACAAGAAGTGGTCATGAAAGTCTGAACTCAGTTTCTCATATACAGGGTATCAAATGGTCGGTTCAGTTTTCTGTTCCTGACTAAAAAATACTTAACATCTTATATTTCACAAAGAAGCATTTTAGTGTTTTCCCCTTCTGATTACAATTTATGGCCCTGAAATTACCAAAACAAACAGGATATACCATCTTTCCTTACACCCATAAGTACCAACAGATCCTTATCAATGTAATGATCTTTTCCTTCTCATTTTCTTGCTGCATACTGGCAACTGTTCAACGAGTGTGGATGGCCAACAGCTTGATTTAAAATTTAGTCCTGGGCCATATGCTATTCAAGAAAAAAAATTATTTAAATTTGATCTGCAATACATAACATAACCTATGTTCGACAACCTGAAAGGTATTTGGTAAATATCTATGGGAGGATGGGACTGGAGTTGGGTGGACAACATTTAGTTATTTGGTTATTATAGAATGGAAAACTCTGGATACAGGTCAGGAGGCATATTCTGAATGTACACATACACTTGGGCAAGAACTAAAGAAAACATGAAGGCACACAAAAGGGTTTCCAGAATGTGAGTGTGGGGCACCCAAGAGGCTAGCATGAGGCCCATGTAGCTTGGATGTTGCCAACATTTCACGCAGGTTAATTTTTACCTGACTTCCTTCTCTGCGCCAAAATATTGCTGGTTGAGGATTTCCTGTTGCTTCACACTGAAAAGTCACCGTTCTGCCCAACGCAGCCACTTGGTCACGAGGTTTTACAACAAAATGTGGTGGCTCTGAAGAAAAACAAAAAGTGCAGTAGAATTAGAAGGATCCATTCGTAATCAAGGGGGAAGGCTTCGTGTTACAGACACGCGTACCTGCAAAAAGAGAGGTACCCTTCTACATACAGAATATGGTGTTCAGGCACAACACTGGCATGATTTAACTAAGTCTAGGGCCCCAGGTGTTTATAAGCACACTTTTTTTTTTTTAGAGCTATAGCTGAATGGTCTTTTGTCTGAAGTCTCACAAACCCTAATTTGCCTTCAGTGAAGATTCTTGAAAAAGTACTATATGGGGTGCCAGACGAAGAGAAGAATTTCTGTAGGTGATAGTGACCCCCCTTTAAAACAACAACTCTCCTTCACATGCTGTACTACTAACGTCTTACATTTTAGTAGAAACCACTAAAATGATTGCAAATTCAGGGTTTAGGTACACAAAAGTCATCATCTTTGATTTTCTGTCATTTAGGAGTCATTTAATTGCTTCCATAAGTGTCTTGATTTTGACGTAGGCTGGGGTGCTCAAAAATTTTTCAATTTAACTCAAAAGCTCCAGGATTGCTACTGTGTAAATTATAACCATTTAAAAATCTTCAATGCAATTACTGAAGAGGAATGAATTTAAAGCAACAGTGAAGCGGAATGCCTCCTTCATTTACATAGGCAAGGGCATATTCAAACAAAATATATATGTAAATGAAGGCAAATTTGAAACATCTGCTCATCGTGACATTATAAATACTGCCAGCATTGTCCAAACTGTTTGATTTATACAGACCTAAATGGCCACTTCATCTAGCAGTAAATAGAATGTCAAAAATTATGTCAGTTACATTACACTATGGCAGTTGAGTGTATTAAGCACAGTGACTGAACTACACTACAACAAAAGATTCCTTTAAAAATATATATCTCTGTTTCAGCTTTCCCTCTTATGCTTCAAAAGACATGGCTTAAATAAGACATTTTATTTTAAACTTTTCATATCCTTAATTCATCAATCTTTTGAAAAACTAATTAGTTTATCCCTTTCCTTACTGTGTTTTACTGTACAGCAAGTCACAATAACACTTCAATGTTAGTCTGGTGTTTAGCATTTTCACAGCCCGGATAATCGCTTCTCAAAAAAACACATTACAAAGTTTCACTCTAGGCTGGATGCAACATTAAAATTAAGGAACCATAAAAATCTGCCTAGAAAAGTGCATTCAAGAGTAATGGCGAAACCTTCAGTTTGCCACTTTGTGCATAAGCTCACATGCTCCCTGCTCCTCCTCCTTTTCCTACGTGCAAGAGGAGGGGTTTAGATACACTTTTAAACTGCATTTGGATGCAATAACTATGCTTTCCCACTAACCGGAAGCAGCTGTATCTAATCTTCTCCCCAGCGTGTGGAGAAGAGGCATAAGCAAGCCCAAGACATGCGCTTGTGCACAAAAGCACCAGCTTTGCCACTATGTCTAAATTCATCCCACTTTCATGTTCTAAGAAAAAATATAGAGGGGTGTTTTTTTCCCCACCATGCAGTGACATTGCATAATTATGATGGCATCTACAGCACAACATTATCCAGAGGCATCGCGCTTATAGGGCACAGTATAAGGGCTGCCATGGGCACCAGTGAGGGAGCTGGGTTATCCATGGAAGAAAGCGCCATGGAGATGGGCCCTCCCGCCTGCCCTTGCCTCTATCACAGTCCGAAATGGAGCTACTCCAGAAGCAGGGCTTTCGTCACCGCCCTGCCCCAGGTGCAATCAGAGCCTGTTCTGGCTCTGACATTATCAATTAAAACAAAATATTTGAATATCAGCAATAAATGAATGGCTCCTAACTATCAGAATTTTGGTGAGCCTTCAAAGTCTGGTTTCCTAAAACTATAATTAGCTTCAAGAGGATTTCAGGAGCTCAGCCAGTTTCTTGTGGATCTCACAGTAGTAGGTAAAGGGAAAATGTCTTTGATCGTTGTGGTGGCAGCGTTTGTTTTCTCAGTGTATGTTACAACCTGTTCCAGAAGCTTTACGGAATGTCGGAGAACACCACAAGGCACTATTGCAAACTAGGACTAGTAGTTCATAAACATACTATAGACATCCTCTGAAATTTAGGAATAATATTCCTCAATCTTGCTTCTTTAACAAGTGATCATCCACAACTCTGACCCAAGAGAGCATTAGCGTTTATCCCAACAGCTTGGGTCCAATGTACCTTAAAGACTTTTGTTTTCCTTATTACACTGAGGTTGCCATCCTAACCAACTTTCTAGCACTGGGATAAGGGCAATGCAGCTCTGAGGGAAGGGAATGAGTGTTCCCTTACCTTCAAGATGCAGCACACGTCCCATTGATACAGCTGTGTCAGTGCTGGAAAGATGGCTAGGATTGTGCCCTAAGATATCTAATCAAGAACTGAATTAAAGGAGCATGCATTTTCCATCATCCACATTTAATTTCTAGCAATTTTGTGGTAGCAGAATAAATGCCAAGGAACTGCATAGTGGGTGCATGGAGTGCAATAATAAATATTTCTGCACATATATGTAAGGATTCATATCCATATCCATAACCTTTGAAGCACTTTTTGAATATTACTGGCAGGTATCAATGGCATAATACATGGTGCTTTAGAGTTCACTGAACAACTCTAATATACTGTACTCACAGCACCTTTGCAGAACCCATCGAGTGGCAGAGTAGTTGAGAGTTAGACACTGGTACATATATATGCTGTTGTTATAAGAGCTGCACAACCATGGAATGCTTTCTATATGATGAATCATTTATTAATCGGTTCATTAAATGTAAACCTTGTATACACCTTATATTGTTATCTTCTGAGAATACTGAAGACAGGATCTAATTTATCTTAAGTGTGTGTATCTGTGCTGGGGCTGCATCAGCATAGATAGGATTGGGTTGGAAGTATCCTTTTTCACATTACACATCAGACAAGCTGATTTAACAGATGAACAAATTCAAATCCCATCAGAACAGCAAAATACCCAGATTTAAATGCTGTACCAACAAATTTCAAGCATGATGAAGTCTCAGTTATCAGTGATTCTTACTTGTAGAAGGAAAAACGTAGTGGTTTCATAATAAAATACTTGGGTTTGAATACAACTGGAAGAAAAAGCTATCTTTTCTCATCAAATTTGGGATAAGATGGTTTATCTCCTACAACTTGCCTTCAACCTCATGGCAAATTTTAATCTTTCATTAAAACTTTATGCAACCAATCTATGCATTCATTCCATTAAAGCCTGTAATTCTAGTAGTTTTTATGTTAATCTTAAACCTGCAAAAAGTAATGCAAAAGGTGAACATTGTGTTCATCTAATGAATAGTGGGTCAGTGGCATTCTTGGAGGGGTTGGCGCCTGGGGGCACACCCTCAAGGGTACTGTCCCCACCTGGAGGTGCCAACCCCTGCGCCTGCTGCCACCGCTGAAGGCGTTGTGGAGGCCAAAAATAGTCACTTCCAGTTTTTGGCCACAAACCGGTAGTGATTATTTTCAACCCTCAAAAGGCCTCCTGAGGCCAACAAACTGAAGTGATGGTTTTTGGCCTCCGGAAGACCTCAGAAGGCCTTCTGATGGTTGGGGAGGCAGAGCATGGGTCCTCAACACTCAGAAGACCCTCTGGGGACTGCTCTCCTAGTCTTAAAAAAAAGCAGTGGGTGGCTCTCAGAGCAGAGTGGTGATAGGAAGTGATGATGGGGAGGTACAACTGAGGGCAGGAAGGGAGCAATTTTTCCCTTCCCCCCCTGCCTGGTGCCCCAGGGTATTTGTCCCCCTAACCATCTAGCTTTGCCATGGTAGTGGGCCTGAAAAATGAAGTAGTGTAAGATTAAAAACCTTTCAGTTACTTTGACCAACTATACTCAAAGCATGTCATTACAGGTGAGGCATGTCAGTACCATTTGCATATGTTAAAAAGGATGCGTAATATCTGGGATTTCTCAAAATTGATTTCTCTTCTAACACACAGTAAGTTATAGCTGAATGAAAGCATTAAAATGAAGTCAGAATTCAGTATTACAATAACTAAAACAAAAAAAAAAAAAAGCAACCCATTACCTTTGCTGCTTGCCACAAAAATTACCCATACTTCAGGCAGAATCTGCCCTTTGCAGTCTGTCCAGTCAATTACAAGTGAAAGATGGAAGCTGATTTGTTGGCGGATATGGAAGGGTATGGATGGAAAGGGGGAGAGGAGTCCAGTCACAGGGACAACGATGATGAGAAGATGGCCAATAAAATTTCAACTTACCAGATACAACTAAAAACAAAACAAAAGAAAACATGGAATAAATAAAACCAAACATAAAATGAACCAAAATGTAAAATGATTCTTCTTTTTTTCAAAGTCTAGTAGTGACTAGTTATCAAAAATGTAACTATTTGAAAGCACAAACATATTCAGGATATACAAGAAAGAGCACGAGACAAAGGGCTTATTGCATATATTGCTCCTTTTAACTGCAGAGCTCAATTCTAAACCAGGAGACATGAAGCATGAAAAATCAAGAAGAGATGTACTATAGTGTGAAAAGGATCTATGTCCCTGCTGAGTAGAGTGATGGGATCATATTCAGTGCAGTGTGTACCCCCAACCTGCTGAAACAGGTGAAATGATTGTCCACTACATGCTACATGCTGGGAAATGGAATGAAAATGTATTAGGATGCTCTCTTCACTTCCTAATCCTGGAGCAATTTTCATAATCACCTTCAATGTTTGAGGCTATTACACTGCCTGTAAGCAAGAAGTGAAGAATAGCTATTCAATACATCCGGACAGAGTGGTAGGGTAAAAAAATGGTGTGTTTTTCTGGATAAAGCAATCTCTTCTGACCCCCCCCCCAAATTTCAATACAACCAAAAGTAATTCCCCCCACATTTGCTGTTCACAACATACATATTTGAATGAACAAAGAGTATCTCTAATAAGGACGCTGACACAGAAAGGATGAATTGAACCTACAGTGGGAAAAATTACAAATAGGCAAGTCCTCCACCATACCAGATTCAGAATAGGCTCCAGTAAAACTATCTTTAAAATAAGGAACAATTTTTCTTTGAATCTGTTCAAAAAGTTTAGCCTTACTATATTCCCTGCAGAAGCATGACAGGAACAATCCCTACCTAAAGCACCTGTGAACCTTCATGCTTCATGAAGCTGGCTTTGTTCCCAAACGGAGCAGGCGGGTGCTTCCTCACCCACCTGCTCCCTCACCTACCCTGTGCGTGAGCACACACACACACACCTGGCAAGGGGCTGACATCACTGCAATTACTTTTGGGTGGTGGGCAGCAGCTAGTTGGATGGGCCCCTGGTGGCACATCCTTCAGGACCGCAGCTGAAAGAATGTCTTTGTGTACTGTGATACAAAAGTACTGGTAAGCTTCTGGCTCACTTTCAGACCAACTGTACATACTGTGTCACATATGACGCAAGTTTCTTCTCTCCAACATAGAATTCTCCTGCATAGCATACATAGGTCATACTCACATAATGTCTACCTTAATCTTAATGGACAGATTGTCCTAGTAAGAGACTTCTTGGTTTGCCATGAATGGTTCCCAGGTGTGCCATGAGAGTTGGCAATTTATATATTTAAAAACATTGTTTATTAATAGAACTGTTGAAGGATATGCGCCCCATTCCAGCAGCATGATGCACCTTGTCAATTATGGTGTGCCTTGACAATTTTAGCAGTGTGCCATGAATGAAAAATCGCTGCATTATCGGAGTGACTTGGGCCAATATACATCTTACCTTACTTAACACACTACCTTAGTTTACAATTTCAAACTAGATTACTTTTAGGTGCTTTCTTCATTTGTTTGGAAGTAGCATTATCTATAGTGGGGCCTACAAGCTTATCAACATACTTAAATGGTTCCCATGTGACGTATTATATTCACATATGTAAGACGATGGCGGACTCTACAATTATGCATGTATCACCTGAAGTGCATGAGCTTCAAGGGACAGAGCAATCTTATATCCCCTTTGCGCCGGTGCTAAACTCTTGCACCGGCTGAATACTGTCGCAAACGTGCCGTAAATCGTGTCTGCGACGGCGCTGTGGCACTGGACCGGCACCAGTAGCAACAGTTGGCAGTGCCGGCCATGCGCCAGTCAAGCGTTGGTGTCACTCGGCGTCACTCGGCGCAGGGCCGCCATGAGGGCGTTCCAGAGGTGTTCCGGGGACGTAACTAGATGGCGCCATAGGCAGAAATGGTGGTTGTGACATGGTTGTGATGCAGGATAGCCACAGTGCCAAATTCTAATGTTCGTCTCTGGCCATTTGGGCCGCTCCCACACACGTTTTCAGTGTCTGCAAAGCAGCAGGCGCAGATCCGAACAGTTCCATAGGTGTGACTGGGGCTTACGCGGGTGCAAGGGGAAAACCTCCCCTTGTCCTTGACACTGCCGCCACCACCGCCGCCGCCTCTTAATGGGCTTCAGGATACAGCCCTGCTATGCCAGCCTTACTAGGCCGGCTTAGTATAGGATTGCACTCAGAAACATGTGCATGAACCATATTTTTTCTGACATCCATTTGCTTAGGATCTCAATCTCATTCTGTTTCTGAATCAGAGACAATGTTGGGCAAGATTTGTCTAGCCAATGTACTGTATATCAAGCTCACAGAAGATGTAGCAGAACACTTATGATAGGATGCCAGCTGCGCTAAACCTTCCTTCTATACTAATATTATAAAGGAGTCCTTTGGATTAGCCAGATCTATTTACTTCAAATCCATTTTAATATTATTCAAAATCAGAATGGGTCAAAAGCATAACTGAAAATGGTAAACCCTACTTTTTAATTTTAAACTCTCAAAATCTATAAGCAATTATGGTAATGGAAAAATGCAAAAAAAATGCATTATCACTAAAAGAAATTTTTTGGTGTATTTATAGATTACAGAATACACAAAATTCAAGTACATCTGCTTATATATAGCAACATTACACACCATGTGTATAGCAATGTATAGCAGAATAAAAAGCTATACATTGCCAAAAAAATCTATCCATAATTTCAATGAATAAGTTGAGTACAGAATAATTGATGTAATATTTGAATCATACGCAGTAAATGTCAACACATTCAGGTTTTTAAAGGGATGATCTGCATATCTTAAGTCCTTCAGTGCTTTCATTTGGTTTTAGCCTTTTAGGAAGAGATTAAAAATAACTGCTGTTAAGCATGAGTACACTTTCATAATTAGCTGGTAAACACCTCCAATATACTAACCTTCTATAAAACACACTGAAAAAATAATATTGCACCTGCCAAAATTCATTAGGCAGAGGAACATGAGTTCATGTTCAAATACACAGTATATAGGACAAGCTCCAGATGTGATATGAAAATGCAATGGACGTACGGAGTGGTTATCATATCACCTCTCTTGAATCTGGCTGCATTCACTGATGGCGTAACTCAATTATAAAAAACTAGACTATTAAAAACATATGCTAAATAAAGTTAAGTAGCAAATTTAAAAGCCATATATTTCATAATATGTGCTAGTGGGGAAAACCATCAAGGACAGCAGGGTGGATACTAACCAGAAAAATTTTAATTGTGCCAAGTTGCATGTTGTAAACCAACTGTAAATTAACTATGGTACTCAACATGTGCTAGATAGATGGACAGTTGTGATACTTTGCAAGATCTAGCAAAGTAGTTAAGCATATACATGCCTAACCACTTAGTTATATGAGAAGAAAAATTTATATAACTATTTTTTTTAAGTACGATGAAGTTACTGCAAAGTGAATTTTCCCTCAGTTCATAGTGAAGGAGCTGGTGAAAATGCATCCGGTGAAAAACCACCCAGGCTCCTGCATTTTGTACTAACTTTAGCTTCCGAACTGTTCTCGAGGGAACAGTGAATTACAGTAGTCCAGAAATCACTGATGCATGGATCACCATGGCCAGGTCGTAGTTGGCACATCAATTGAAGGCTGGGCAAATGTACTCCTAGCCACAGCTGTTACCTGGTCCTCCAGAGACAGCTGAGAATCCAGGAGTACTCCCAGACTGTGCACTTGTTCTTGCTGGGGGGGGGTGCCACTCTGTTCACAGTGGACGAAAGACTCAGTGCCTGCATTGAGGATTTCCTGACCAGGAGGACGTCTGTCTCCTCTGGATTTAGTCTTAACCTATTGGCTTTCATTCATACCCCAACTGCCTCCAGGATCTTCCTAGCCTCTTGTTTGAGATGGCAAACAATGCAAATATTTGCATTAAAAAACAGTCATGCAAATAATGACTTGGTTCACTAGTGAAAGTGGTCTCTTTTAACCTACAATTTTTGCCTAAATATGTAATATAGGATGTAGTCCTACATTTTGCAAATATCTTTTATCAAATCTGATTTGCTTCAGACAACTTTCTCCAAAAGCTTACTGCATGTTCAAGCCTTCGAAAAAGGCCATATTTCAGATTTTAAGAAAGCAACTACCACAGTTGTTTCCAAACTGGTGGGTTGTGACCTACCAACCAGGGAAACACTTCTCCCTGCCCCTTTAAGAGCGGGAAGGGGGGAAGGCAGCAGCCCTATCCCCAGCCTCACACTGCTGCCAGGGATGGGAGCAGGTGTTTGCACCAGACTTCAGTGCTGGAGTCCTGGGGTGTCGGGGAGTTCCCCATGCTTCCAAATGTGTGAAAAACACAAAAAAGGGCACTTCTATTTTTGCAACAAAAACAGGAAGTGTCCCTCCCCCCCCACATGTTTGGAGGCATGGGGAGCCCTGCAGAGCGCTTCCTGACCCCCCAGAAAACTCCAGGACCCCAGGGCTGAAGGCTGTAAGTGCATTCACTCCTTCCCTTCCCCAGGACCAGCGCGATTCTGGAAATCATGTTGCTGCTATAGCTCCTCCCCCATAAGCACTTACAGTGCTCCTACTCCCTTGTAGGAGTTTGGGAAGCACTGAAGTACCCTATTTGACATCTGTGCAGTTTTATCAAACTGTATGTAATGTCTGAATTTCTAAATAGCTTGTTTTGCTGTTTTTCCCCGCAAAGCAAGTGTATAAAAGACCAAATATTCCATTACATTGTGTCTACTTTTATAATGGTCATGCAATAAGTCAGTGTCAGATGGTCTAGACCAGTGGTATTCAAACTTTTTTGACTTACTTTTTTGGAATAGGACTCATGTCGGAACCCATTGGAAGTGATGTCATTAACCTAGAAGTGGTGATGTGGCAGGAAGTGACATCATCAAGAAGAAAGTGCTATCATTGTAACACAATAAAATGTCACTTCTGAAATGCACATTGGCACTATTGGACTGCAGCAGTTGAACAACCATGAAACATCCCTGACAGAAAGCAAGATTAGGACAAAATATGATGCACCAAACTAAAAACAATTTTTTAAAACACCCTCTCTTGAAAATTCAAACTGTTAAAACTCACAAAAGGAATATCACAATAGTAAGGACTGCAGTTTCCAAGATGGCTGCTCCTACCTTTCCGCAACCCACCTGATATCAGGTTGTGACCCACCAAGTGGGTCCCGACCCATAGTTTGAATAACACTGGTCTAGACTGTAGGGCTGGCCCAGTTTCTCAATGCGCCACAGCCTTCATGTCTTACTGGAGGATACACTCTTTTACGGCCAGAACCTGAATCTTGGGATATCAAATGCTGGAAGCACGAATGTCTACAATATGAACTGTGTTCCTTATGTTCATTACAGAAAGGACCATGTAAGTTACATTAGCTAGAGAATCGTAATAATAAGATGATCTGTACTACAAAAAGAAAAAATTAACACTTGTGAAATACTTTTAAAACACTTATTTCATTATAACAAAAGTTCATTTACTGCCAGTGAATTGCCAGATATTATTATCTCCCAATGCAGCTTCAATGAAAATTTCATTATCTTGAATTCTATATTTAGATTTCAATGGTACCTAATCATTAGGCTTTCTACAACATTGATTGGATAATTCTGCACCATTGATTTCTTTATAATTTGACTCCTAGGCTATATTCTCAGCCCACATATGCCCCAAGTCTATCCCCTGCACATTGGCACTGATGCAGCCATGCTCTGAATCTAATCTAAAATATTTTAACAAATCACAACTTTAAAAACGAAGTTTTGTTTTTATTTTTTAGTTTTTTAACCATAACTTTTGACAGAATAAAGAAATCATACTCTATTTTTTTATTGAATTTGTCAGGAAATTCCTCATTGAATAGTGTATAACATGATGGTATTATTCCTTCAAACCGCACCCGTCCCATAGGTAGCTGAAATCACATGTTCACTTAGATTAAGGTAGACAGAGAATCCAAAGTTAAAGCAACCCACAGCTGGTGCAGGAAAGGTCTCCAGCAATGCTCACTTGGATGTATTGCTAAGTTGCACCCACTGAGTATAGACCGAGAAAGCTATTTGTGGCAAAGTTGCAGAAATCAATGAAATTTAAGAGCTTAGCTGGGAGCTTAAGGTCTACTTCTTAACAAGGTGTGAACACGCTTCTTGTTTTCTGGCTTGTGCCCGTTCTGCATATGCATGCTGTCTTGGGTAGCAAAAGACTTCAAACTGCTATCTAAAGTGAAAACCTTTAAGGAAACCTGTGGCTAATCAATTAAATCAGGGGTTAAGATGGGTAATAACTCATTGATTAATGGCTACCAAAAACTGAGCCGAAATGATGGGCAATAAATCACTAGAGTGAAGCAATTTTTGACCTTTAGTAATGTTAATCTACATATATAAAAAATTAACGTATGTGTGTATGTATGTATGTTCCAGCATAACTCTGGAACGCCTGGAGCGATTTACACCAAACATGGTACACATATGCCTTGCGATCTGGAAAGAAATACTGCGGGGGTAAGACACCCCCTAGCACTTTAGGGGTGGGGATAGGAAGGGGGTGACGTCAAAATAATCGAAAATGGCTGATATTACTGTCGAATCCATAGTTTTCGGGGTCACCAAGATGAATGGTAACACTCCCGATGCTGTTTAAGTCCACGTTTAGCCCCCATCAGCATCACCCCATCAGGGGTGAGAAGGGGTGCAAGATAGAGTGCTTGGAAATAGAATATCCGCAGCACGCTGATGGTGGCGTAGAGAACACCCTTTGATTTCAGATTTCAAAACTCATCCACTTCTAGAAATACTGTGGCACCCCTAGGGGTGTGGGTGGGAAGGGGGTGACATGTAAAAATAGTCGAAAACGGCCGACATTAGTGTCAAATCCATAGTTTTTGGGGTCGCTAAGCTGATTGGTGACAGTCCTGATGACATTTAAGCCCAAGTTTAGTCGAATAGGACGAATAGAACTCTGTAGAACCTTCTGGAAATTTTTAGAAATCATTATGCCCCGGTCTTGGACTCCAATCAAGTACTGCGGAGTGGTTTTGAGATTGCCATGTTTCTCCCACGGTTCAGAACTTGCAGATTCTGTAATCCGCGGGCCTCAAATCTGCGTATATTGTGGGCCTGCATTAACATTTTGCAGTTAAATACAGGTATAGCTTCAGCCACAACTCACCCTAATCATTTACGTGCTGCTAAAGCAAGACTGAGGGCTCAATCCTATCCAACCTTTCAGTGCTGATACAGCCGTGCCAAAGGAGGGGTGCATAGGGGAAGTCATAGGGGAAGTCATATATAAAGTTCCTTTACCTTGGAGTTGCATTGCAGCTGCATGAGTCCTGGAAAGTCGGATAGGATTGCACCCTATTGTATGAATCAAAGAGGCCCATGTTGGGCTACCTGGCCAGGGAAGGAGCCCAGGATATGGCAGCAGACTCTGCTGCTGTTTCTGCCCCACTCCCCAGACCTGATCCTCCCCCTCACTCTGCCCTACTCCTGTCCCGCACCTTTCCCACCTCCCTCTGGCACAAAAGGCCTCACCGGGACCACTAGTCGCTTCTCTGTGATGTCATCTTCAGGCTGAGACCCAGTGCTGACTGAGGCTAACCCCGCACCAGCACTCCTTGTTCTCTGGGTGCTGCAAACATGCTGGCACCTTCCCAACACCAAATGCCAGTGGTACATGCATACCACCGGCGCTGCGGAAATGAGGATTGGGCCCTAAATGCATTTACAAATTGTGCTACAAATACTATCATGTACTCAGTCATTAATTTGATGATTAAATGTGTAGCAACAGTATAGGGAATACTGCTTTGTACACTTAATTGATAAGAAGAGTGGCACCTTCGGGGCATTTGTGTCTTCTATTAGTCATTGCAGCCATGCTGGTTTCCACCTGCTCTCAGTTCACCTAAATGAGGTCATAAAGTTCCCTTTCTTTCTCATTAGCTTTTAAGATTTGTATCAGTACACTTGAAATAGTGGAGTCAGCTGACAGACGTCTAAGATAGAAATCTAAAGTACTGTCATAGTTTACAGCAGTCATTAAAGTTAAAATGGTTCTTCCTTTAAGCTATACAGCCAAAAAGGTGTCTTACATCATTTATTTTTCTGAAAAGAGGCTATTAAAGAATTGCCAAATTTTGCAAGTTGATATGAACAGAACAAATCTATCATTTGGAGCTTCCTATTCTATCTCTTTTGTACATGGGCACCAAAGAAAACATCAGTTTCTTTTTCTTTAAGACACAAACTTCTGAATATCATCTAGGGCATCTTCAACCTGTGGGTTGAGACCCCAATGGGGTTGTGAAGCCTCATTTTGGGATTTACAGCGAACTTTGAATGCCTGTCAAGGTGATAAGGTGGAGTATAAATTTGTAAATGAATAATCTTTCAAGGCCTGTACAAGAGAAGGCTTGGATCTATTCCAATAATGGTTGTGTACCGCCTTATCAAAACTGAGTTCTTGAACTAATCCTGCACAACTTCTCCTGGCTGTCTTGCCCTGCAGCGCCTAAACACTGCTTAGGCTGCTACCTCACAGGATTATTATGAAAACGCAAGAGGTAGGGGGAAATGGGGCAGGCAGGGAAAGGGCAGTGATGGAAGCAGATCAGGTCCTGGCTGGGAAGTGGGATGGGCCAGTGTGTAATTAGTCTGTGGAACTCCTTGCTGCAGGATGTGGTGATGGCATCTAGCCTAGATGTCTTTAAAAGTAGATTTCTAGAAGAAAGGTCTATCACAGGTTACAGGCTGTGATGGGTATGCGCAATCTATTAGTATTAGAAGTAGGCTACCTCAGAAAGCCAGAAGAAAGGGAGAGGCAACAGGAAGCAGGTATCTTATTGTCCTGTGTGCTTCCAGTGGCATCTAGTAAGCCACTGTGAGATACAGGAAGCTGGAATAGATGGGCCTTTGGCCTGGTCCTTATGGTCTTAACATATATGGAAAGTATATCCATGGAAAGTTTCTGAGGAAGTTCAACAATGACAGATGGGTAGGGGTGTTTATTTTTGTTAAAAACACATTTAAACACAAAACACCACATTTTTTGTGTGAAAATATCTGAACAAAGACAAAACACCGCATTTTAGTGCTTAAGATACTTTTCAAAATTTAAAATAGATTACTTTTCCAATTAGAACTAATATTGAGATGGCATCTGCTGACATTATATCACCTACCTAGTACACTTTAAAAGCATTTAAAATTACTCAGAATAAGAACTTGGAAAGATAACTTAGAACAAAAAGACGTAACACCACTTTCTGCCTTTCAAATCATGAAATCTGCAAATAAATGACACCGTTTTCAAATACCCCTACATATGGAACTGCAAAAGAGGGCATCTCTTAGCTAGGAGACTAGCTAAAAGGAAAGTCAAGATGGTCAAATCTTTCCAGTACATATGAAGATTTTTTTTTTTAAACCAGCAAAACAAGTTCAACAAGCGTGGACATCACTAAACAGGAAAGACACTACCAGCTCCAGGCCACAAGTGTCCAGAGGCTATAAAAAGGCAAGAAAAGGCACTTTCAGAAAATGGAAGTCTTGCTGAAATGGAAACAAAACTCCAGAAAAACAGGGAGTATGAATGCCCAATCCTACTTAACCCCTTCCTCTTGCGCAACAAAGCAGTGTCACCGGCAGAGCTTCCGCTGCATCCTGGAGGGGGCGGCTCTAGCTGCTGGAGATCTTCTCGTGGTCAGAGGGCACTTGTCCCCCTGCCCGGTGTAAGTGTAAGCTGCCGTGGATCAATCTGGACCTGTGCCAGTGATCTCACTAGCACAAATGAACAATGCAATACATTCCTCTCTCAAAATATTGGAATCAGGCGTCATCCTACTTCAGTGCTATTCAAACTGTGGGTCAGGACCTACTTGGGGGGTTGTGACCTGATGTCAGGTGGGTCGCTGAAAGCTGGGAGCAGCCATCTTGAAAACTGCAGACCTTACTCTTGTTATATTCCCTTTGTGTGTGTTAACAGTTTGAATTTTCAAGTGAGGGTTTTTAAACATTTTGTTTTTAGTTCAGTGCTTTTACATCATATTTTGTCCTATTCTTCCTTTTCGTCGGGGATGTTTCATGGTTGTACAATTGCTGCAGTCCAAGAATGCCAATTTGCATTTCAGGAGTGTCATTTTATTATGATAGCACTCCCTGCTTGATGATGTCACTTTCTGTGACATCACTTCCAGCTTAATGACATCACTTCCGGTGGGTCCTAACCCAAGTGCCATTCTAAAAAGCAGGTCCCAGTCAAAAAAGTTTGAATACCACTGTCCTACTTCATACAGTGCATAATTAGTAAGTGGAATTTATTGCCACAAGATATGGTAATGACTGCAAGCTTGAATGGCTTTAAAGGGGGAGTGGACAAAGTCATGAAGGACAGGCCTACCAATGGCAACTAGTCATTATTTTATGTGCTATCTCCATGTTCAGGAACAACATGCTTCTCAATTTCAAAGGAACAATAGTGGAATTAGAAGCATGCCTTTCTTGTGTAAGTCCCAGAGGCAGCAGATGGGTTCTATAGTGTGGTCACTACAGAAAACAGGATCTTGGCCTGATCCAATTGAGTTTTTTTTAATGTTCTTACTTAGCCTAACTACAATAGATTTCCCTCAAATGGAAACTAGTTCTTTAAAGGAAATGTTTACATTTGAAGTCATTTGCAGGAGAGGGGCAGGGGGATTGCATATGACTATGCACTGGGCAACTAGTCATGACAGGTTCTGCTGTGGAGGTTAGAAGGATTCATACTTACAACATACATGTGACTTGCCAAAAACCTAACTGAGTTGTAAGCTTGGAGAAAGATAAAAGCAGGAAAAGAAAAATCAGCCAATCAGTCAAAAACAAACCACCCCTTACTAAATGTTCCCAAGCAGTTAGGTGATAGAAAAAATTACAAAACTTAGGCAAGCAGTAGTCACATAGCTTTCTGCATATTAAACCTTTTGTTATAAATTGCTTATCAAAAATTGAATCATAGAAAAAAGGTGGGGAAAATGTTACATGGAATGGCTCATAACTTTAAAGCCATATCAGTCTAAAAAACTATGGTACACTGAGACCACCCTAACCTGGAGTTAGCCCAGGAGTGTTTCAAACATGCTATTAAGTGCATTTGCACCACTATCGGAGGCTGGCACACAGACATATGCCGTCCTCCCTGACTCCAAGAATAGTACAAACACACTTTACGGTGCATTTGTGACACTCTTGAGCCAGCATAAGTGACTTGTGCTGGCCTAACTCCAGGTTAGGATTTCACCCTCAGTGTCTTTATAAATACTTCTCTCTACAAACTTCTATTTCTAAACAACTGGAGGAATATGTTAAAGATGCAATTTGTCCCGTGTTGAGATTTGCAACTTATAATGTGCAACACAAAAATTTTTGATCATCAAGTAAGTATTTACCAACTTTAATGGTGGTTATTAAATGGAAAATAGCTACTTCTGGCTTATAAAATATCTTATAAAAAGAGAAAAAATATATACTGTTATTTTGGGGCAAAAGCAAGATGCAAGAAAAATGAGAAATTGTGTCAGTTTCCATTGGGACATAATACAGCAGCCAAAACACTGGCAGAGCTATCCTGCAGAGAAGTCAGGACTATTACTACTGGGGAGGGACATCACAAAACTGGCATGCCCTCTGAGGTCTGATTGGAGAATGTCTTCAGAAGATTGCTTGGAAGTTACTTCATTTGAAATCTTTGCCCATGTCATTTGGTAGACATGTTTAATGCAGGCAATTTGGTTGAACGAAAGAATCCACACAGCTACAAAAGTTGGGGGGGGCACTCTTGGATTGCTTAATTGCACTTCTCAAAGAAGGAAGAATACATTTGTAGAATTCAGCACTCCCTGAATAAGCAGTTGCTAAGCATAATGAAAAACCATAGAATGTTCACCACAGAAACTAATTCAAATGGGAGATAATGGATTAGATACCTTTTATGTCTTATCGGGAGAAAAACAAACAAGACAGGGTTTAGATTTTTGTAATGGCTTAGATTTCTACAGATAAAATGTGATTGCTTGGCAAACAGCTCAAGGATGGGAATCCATTTTCAATTCTTTTTATAATAAAGACACAATAATTTCCTTCTCTGATACAGAGTCTAAATTTCTTTGGGAATGGAACTGGGTCTACTATAATAATGCCTCTTTGGATTCATACTGAGAGAAACTAGATAACTGCTTCTGGCAAATAGGAAAGAAAACTACTACTATTGAAAAAGAAGCATAGGGGTCAGACATTTTGAATTACTTTTCAAGTTTTACTGAAAATGTCTGCCAACCTTGCATAAGAATCTATAATGTCTTTAGGTGCAAAGTAGAAGATGCACAAGCTAAGACCCTTCTGGCCCCCAAAACCATTGCAGAGCCTAGTGTTCTTCGATTCAGGGGAAGGACACAGTTTGCTGTCATAGGGTCAACTGCAAAAAGCAGTACAGAACTTGTAAATTTTGCTTTCAGTCCTGCTAGCATTTATATACACGTGACATTTCAGATTCTGACTCTCTCAGAATCTCAATCTGTGCAGTGCTAGGTGCACATAGATTGCTCTTGCCCAGCTTCGTCACCACGCAAGACTTGGGGTAGGGCCCTTCATTGGTGTTTGCGCCAAAAAGGACAGATCTTAGCCTGGGTTCTGCATGAAGGACTGCTCACCAGTCAGTTTTCAATTGTCCACCCTTCAATAGATTACAGCTGGGGATTAGCTGCCTGTTTTAGCAGACAGGTAGGAATTTTGATGCCCACTTGACTAGCACTTGGCGAGTAGTTCTTTGCCTACTTCAGAATGTATGGGGCAGTGCCATCCTAAGTAAGGCTGACATAGCAGGGCTGTGTCCTAAAGCCCATTAGGAGGCAGCAGCAGGAAAGTGCAGGCCAAGGCAAGGGTTTGCCCTTACACCCATGTAAGCCCTAGTCATCCCAATGAGGCTGCTTGGATCTGCACCTGCTGTTTTTCAGGTGCACGTGCACACTAGTGGTCCAAATCGGGGCCGCTGAGGCTGGGGATGGAGTTTAGGATTTGGCACTATAACCATTGCTGCATCACAACCCCCCGTCGCCACCCAGTTACACCCCTGGCACGCCTCTGGCACACCTTTGGCGTGGCCAAGCGCTGACCACACGCCGCTGACGCTTGACCAGCACAAGGCCAGCGCTGCTGGCGGTCACAGCGGCGCCTGAGCATTGGCGCTACTGCTTGCGCTGGTCCAGCACCATACCACCGACACTGATGTGCTTTACGGCATGTTTGCGATAGTTCTCGGCCAGCACAAGATGTAGCGCCGGTGCAACAGGGGTATAGGATTGCACTCTGAGTTGGGCATTTCTCTTCCTTGTTGTTTACTTTGGCCACATTGTCTTGTAGGTTAGTGTGGGCCAAGAGGACTGGAGTAAGGAATTTGGTGTGTAGCCTGAAGCCAGCAAAGTCAGGGGAAAACCCAGTACTGCTCAAGGGGCTGGTGGGGATAGTCTTCTGGTCTGGATCACAGATGCCACCACAAAGGCTGCCTCATCCTCTTCTGGGGTTGATGATAAGTAGCACATACTGCCTTGTGACGGGGAGCAATTAGGAGTCAGGGTGCAAAGACGTTCCCTGGGGAACAGGCAATCAACTGCCATCCCCCCCCCCGAGTCAGTTACCTACACTTCAGGAAAAAGAGGATGACAATTCCTTTCATACTACAGGTCTTTTTCCTCCATTTTCCACCAACTAATAAAAGTGGCCTGTTTACACCCATATTACTTTCTTGGGTGTTCATTGGGGAGTGCACAGGCAAAATGCAGGATTACTTATGTCTGTTAAGTACAAACTCAAGATCCATTATTATTAGTTCTGACTAGTAAAAAGTAGAAACTCAGGATGGTGGCAGAGGTCTCTAGTATGGCCTAAGAATTACAAAGTATAGCACCTCTCGAGAGCTCTCTAGCTCAGTCAAAGCTATGAGCACAGTTTGAAGTTTCTAGTATGACTGAGTCAGACCTAGAAATCAGTGGCGTTCCTGGAGCAGGTGCAAAATGCTAAGTTTTGCATGAGCCTGAGTTCCTGTGTAACATAGTCCCTGCCCCTCGCCTTCAGGGCCATTCGCGGCTCAGAAAGCAAGGCCTCCAAGCTAGCTCTCTGAGCTGCAAATGGCTCTGAAGGCAAGGGGGAAGGGACCACATTACACAGGAGCTCCTGCAAAGCTTAGAGCTCCCCCCCCCGTAGGAACTCCACTGCTTGAAATTACTGTGTTTTGTCAGGAACAATTAGTTTTGACGGGGAAAAACGAGAAGCTCTGGAAGTTTTCAAGGTAGCAAAAATGTGTTTCTCCTAGTCAGTTCTTCACTCTAGGAGCAGTATTTTCTATTTTGTATTAGGCAATACTAGAAATATCTAACATCATCTTGAGCTTTGTGTTTTTACTCAAGGCACAGTTTTTCCCACCAGGCACAGGAGTTTCTCATTTTGACTCAGCAATACTACAAACCTCCAACATCTTCTAGAGCTTTGCATTTTTGTTTTTTTAGTCAGATTTAGTCATGAGGATGGAATTTTGGGTTTCTACTGCAACATATTCAAATAACTTTAAGGCTTTTGATGTACAGTTTTGGTGCAGTTGTAGCTGTAACATTTCTGCAATTGACAAGAATAAAACAAACTCTCCTAATAGCATCTAATTTCTGGATTATGGTCCAGATATTAGTCTTAGAAAAACGTGAACGCTTTGAAAGAACAGATTGAGGACACCAATCTCAAGTTCAAGCCTAGCTATCAATCTATTTTCTTCATATTCAATCCACAGGACCAATGTATTCAAACCACACCCCAACCTTCTGAAACATGGCTACTTCTCTTCTCACTTCAGTCCACAACATGCCACAAGCCAGCAAAGAAGTGAAGCAAAAAGTCGCAGAACCAGAAAAAGCTCCTTACGTAGCAAAAGCTGACAGGAGCAGTCTAAGCCCATGTCTGCCTGAGGAACTGCCAGCCTCACTTCCAGACTGGTGCTCTCTAGGCTGGGAAGTGGTCTGGAACACTTAGCAGTGATTGAAACTCTTGAGAGTCAGCATGATATGTAGGTTACTCCAGGAAAGTGATTGAAAAGGGAGCTCTTACCAGCTGGGAAACCCTCATCTCAGGCAGTAGATTGGAGAAAGCAGAGGGACCGAATGATAGCTCCCATGGTTTAGAAGCAAGGTGGGGAAATATTCTTGATTCAGTTCAGCTACTGAGGTTGTGCTGCCCTAGAGGCAAGGTGAAGCAGCCAATTCAGGCAGAAGGTTGGAGGAGACAATGGACTAGGAAAGGAGTGCTCCGTGCATCTGAATACCTGCCCACCTGACCTTGGGCTGGGCCATCCCGATCCTTCCCAACGGCTCTCCAGTCTCCGGAAAGAGATGGAAAAGGATGGTGGAAGTCAAGGATGCTCTTGCTTGACAGAGTTTCTGCCACCACCATTCCTTCCCTGCCCAATCAGAACTTAGTGATTCGGAAGGGTGACAGAGGCCATGTGGAGGCCAGGAAAATGAACAGGGACAGTGTGGAGTGCATGGAGCAACTAATGCCCATTTCCTGCTTTCTCCAACCCACTATCTGAATTGGCTTGTTTCACTCTACTGCATAGGCAAGCAGACTTTGGTAGCTGAAATTACTAATTGATGTTTCTCACCTTAATATGAGAGAGAGAGAGCGAGAGCGAGAGCGAGAGCGAGAGCGAGAGCGAGAGAAAGAGAAAGAAAGAAAGAAAGAAAGAAAGAAAGAAAGAAAGAAAGAAAGAAAGAAAGAAAGAAAGAAAGAAAGAAAGAAAGAAAGAA
>JAJKFI010000029.1:12676066-12717200 GCA_029204185.1 Lerista edwardsae
GAAAGAAAGAAAGAAAGAAAGAAAGAAAGAAAGAAAGAAAGAAAGAACTACTGTTCTTGCATTAAGTTGTTCACTATAAGCATCAAGGCTTGGATGAATAATAAAACAGGTTGGAACAGTTGCATTTTTTATGGAAAGTCTAGCAAACAATGAGCTCAGTACTTAACAACCCCAAAGCATGGTAGTGTTCAGAGAAGGTGCATCAAAACAAGTTTTAACAAACACTGAGAAATCCAGATGTACCAGAATCTAGAGACTCATAAAAAGAGAATAAGACAGAAGATCACCAACATTAGCTGAGGGGCAAAATGGTATGACATCATTGTCTGCCTTTTAGCCAAGAAAGGAAGCAAGGGATTATCTGAAGAGTGAACATCTGGAAGGTATATATAAAGCCAATGACAGATTTTCACACATACTCATTCAATGTGTTCTGTGAGAACTTCCCAGTGCAAGAGTAACAGTGGTCCAGTGACTCCTTTTCACATATTAATGTCAATGATTATGACGCACAGTATTAAGTTGGTTTGGTGTAGAAATATAGACACCTATACATGCTGCGTTTCCAATTTGAAATACTTGAAATAGACAAATGCAATGAAAGTACAAGGGATTTGCTCGTTTTCAGTTTAATGCTGTAGTGTGACTGTGAAGTTTATCCCCATGTGTTAACCCTTACACTATACCTATTACTAATTACCTGCTACTAAGCATGGGAGGTACACAATGCCTTTATTTCTCATTTCCGTGATGGAGCATTACTCTTTCCACACAATAGAAGAAAATTGCATTTGAAACACTTCAATAGTTTAGTAGAAATTCAACAATCAAAGCAGAATGACCTTTCTGGAGTTTTGTAGTAATGCAAGCTTTCTGCAGTATTTACGAGTCTAATAAATTTATTGCTTAGAAAATTCATTTTCATCCATTCTTTCTCAGAGATTAAATAGAGTTCTGAAGTAATACTGACCTTGAACTGCTAGAGTTGCTGATGCTTCTGCTTTTCCAACCATATTTTCTGCAACACACGTGTAAGATCCCATGTCTCCAGCCATAACTTTTCGGATTTTCAAGGTGTGGTCATCACGAATTTCATACCTAAACAGAAAAGGTAGAAGCATATTAGAGTCACTAGCATCAATCAACAATAAACAGTACATACCGCTTCAAAATGCGGTTTACAGGCAAAAAATACAGCAATAGTTTAAACAGCTCCCTGTCCCAAAAGGGCTCACGATCTTAAACAGCATTGCTAAGTCACATTGCTGTGACTTTACCACAATGTGATTGTCATCAGTCAAGACTATTGCAATTGATATTTAAGTTCCTTAAGTGAAAATACATATTGGGCCTAAAGTGTTTTACTTCAGAACATTCAAAAGTGTATTTAATCATATTTTGAGGAGTGGCAACTATAACAGCTACCTGAACCTATATGTACCTCTCTTTTGTGATTGAGAAAGGTGATTGAGAAAGGTGAATAAGAGTACAGGCAGGCCCTGGTATCTGCTGGGATTCCATTTTGGAGCCCCTGTGGATACCTGGAACGGTGGATACCGGGGATGCCTTTTTGAAGATAGGGGAGCATCAGTGGTTGATGAAGCAAACTAAAAAAAAAGATTTGTTTAATGTTCTCCTATCTTTTTTAAAGACCTCCAGTATCCATGGTAAACGTGGATAACTGTGGATACCAAAAGTTTGTAAATGCAAAATTAGTGGAGAACAAAATCTTAAGGATTGCAACGCCAGTTCAATTGCAATAATAAACATGTATTTTGAAATTAGTAAAATCATCTAATATTTTTTGTTTGTTTTCTAAAAATTGCTTAATACATTTGGTAGAATTAAATGTATCTATGTCAAAGAAGGGATAGAATCCAGCAGAGTAGAAACTGAAGGTGGGCCTGACTCCTTCATAGAGTCACTGTGGGTTAAACTCCCAGGTCAAAAGAGCGATGTAATAGTGGGGGTGTGCTGTCGTCCTCCGGATCAAAAACGTGAAGTAAAGGGGACCTTGAAATGAGGAAACAAATCAGAGGGGTGACCAAGAAAGACAGGGTTGTAATCATGGGGGATTTCAATTATCCTCATAATTGAACTGGGTCAACTGCTGCTCTGGTCAAGAAAGAGAGACCGGATTCCTTGACGTGCTGAATGACTGTGCCTAGGAGCAGCTAGTCATGGAACCCACCAAAGGGCAGGCGACTCTGGATTTAATATTGAGTGGTACTCGGGACCTAGTTAGGGATGTCAATGTAACAGAGCCACTGGGGAACAGTGACCATGCTGCGATTGGTTTCACCATGCACATCCAGGAAAGAGGGCAGAGCAAATCTGACACAAAACCCTCGACTTTCAAAGGGCAGATTTCCCTCAAATAGAGGCCTGTTAGAAAGAAATTGAAAGGGAAGGTAAAAAGAGTCCAGTCCCTCCATGCTGCATGGAGGCTGTTTAAAAAAATAGTAGTAGAGGCCCAGCAGAAGTGTATACCACAAAAGAAAGAAGGGCTTGACTAAGTCCAGGAGGGTGCCTACATGGCTGACAAATAAAGTGAGAGAGGCCATAAGGAGCGAGGAAGCTTCCTTCCAGAAATGGAAGTCTTGCCAAAATGATGAGAATAAAAAAGAATATAAACTCTGGCAAAAGACATGTAAGAGGGTGATATGGGAGGCCAAGAAAGACTTTGAGGAACGCATGGCCAGAAACATAAAGGGGAACAATAAAAGGTTCTTCAAATATGTTAGAAGCAGGAAACCTGCCAGAGAGGTGGTCGGCCCACTGGATGGTGAGGGAGGGAGAGAGGAGATAAAAGGGGTCCTGGGAATCGCAGAGAAATAAAATGTATTCTTTGCGTCCGTTTTCATGGCAGAAGACCTTGGGCAGATACCACTGTCCGAACAGCCTCTCCTAACTAAGGATTTAAGTCAGATAATTGTTAATAAACAAGATGTTTTAGATCAAATTGATAAATTAAATATGAATAAGTCACCAGGCCCAGATGGCATCCACCCAAGAGTTATCAAGGAATTAAAGAATGAAGTTGCCGACCTCTTAACTAGAATATGCAACTTGTCCCTTCAAACAGCCACAGTGCCAGAGGATTGGAGGATAGCCAATGTCACACCAATCTTTAAAAAAGGGAGAAGGGGGGACCCTGGAAACTATAGGCCAGTCAGTCTAATGTCTGTTCCAGGTAAGATGATGGAAAGCCTCATCAAAGAGAAAATCCTAAAACATGTAGAGGAACAAGTACTGCTGAAGGAAAGTCAGCATGGCTTCTGTAAGGGTAAGTCTTGCCTCACAAACCTTTTAGAATTCTTTGAAAAGGTCAACAGGTTTTGTTTTTATTTATTTATTTATTTATTTATTAACCTTTGATTGGCATACAACATACAACAATATAGCAATATACAAATGAAAATAAATACATGACCAATGGCCAACCAAAGGGACCAAATAGTTATAACACATGTTCAGAAGTGCGGTCGGAGCGCTGAATATTAGTTTTGATGATGAGCATCAAAAAGAGAGCCAATTGATTGACTACATCAGGGTCCTCAGACTCAAGTAAAGATTTGAGGGTCATCTCTATTGTGTCCGCACCCAGCTTGTTCAAGAGAGGTTGAAAATAAAGCTCTCTGCTCTTAAGGTGCAAAGGACAATAAAAGAGTAAATGCACTAAGGTTTCAATGTTGATTTGTTGACAAGGACAAAGCCTTTCGGTATAAGGTACTCCTTTGAAACGTCCCCACAAAACTTCGGAGGGAAGTACATTGCAACGGGCCAACGTCATGGCCCTACGTCTTGAGGGGATATCCAGGATATACAAATAGGATGGTATTTGACCAATATTTGTTCGTAATTGGTGGGAAAGAGGCGAGCAACGAGTGTTGGCCATCTTCAGTAGATTGCGATCGTGCAGTTCTAATAATTTCCCCTTGATCAATCTAAAGGCTTCCATCTGGGGAACCGAGCCAATTAAATCTGGTTCAATCCCCAGTTCAACTAGTTTAGATGACCAAGGCTCCGCGGAGAAGAAAGAGTCCGACAGCATGCACTGGATCAGATCATTATCTGCCTGTGCATAGAAAACTGAAAGCCAGAACTTAGTCACGCGGATCCAAGCAACGGTTGCAATCATTCTTAAACCGGATTCTAAGCACAAAACTGCATATGGGACACAAGTCGGCACCCCGAGTATCTTTCTAAGAAAAAATGCCTGCACTTGTTCGATTGAGTAATTTAGATCTTTAGTACCTGTTGAATAAGGTACTCTCATGGATCCAGCAAAATAACATCATCCGGCCTGAGCAGATAGGTTTTACAAAAGGCAAATCAACAATTGACCATGGCCTTATATTAAAACATCTGGCTTCTAAATATGTCATCAATCAAAAATCTAAAGTATTTGTGGCCTTCCTCGATCTTAAATCGGCGTTTGACAGTGTGGACAGGGACCTACTTTGGCACAAACTTCAAAACCTTGGAATAGACAATAGACTACTACACCTCATTAAGGGATTATATTCCAACAATATGTGCCAAGTGCGCACCTCCTCTTTGGGGAGTTTAACAAAGGAATTCTCCACAAATAGAGGGGTCAAACAGGGTTGTTTGCTGGCCCCGATTTTGTTTAATATATTTCTGAATGATCTGCCCCCCTGTCTAGACTTATCAAATGGTCATCCCCCTAAATTGGGTAATCGCCATGTATCGATTCTTCTTTACGCCGACGATGCGGTGATTATGTCCCGCACCTGTATCGGTCTTAAAAGGTTATTAAATAAATGCCTCGAGTATTTCTTGAGAAATAAGCTACAACTTAATTATGAGAAATCTAAAATCCTTGTGTTTGCCAGGACTTGGAAGCCTAGGAAATGGTGGTTAAATAAGGTGGAGATAGAACAAGTAAAATCTTTTAAGTACCTTGGTTTCCACTTTTCATATAATTTGTCCTGGACTGCACACCGCAATTATGTGCGTATGGCCGCTTCCTCATCTGCTCAGGCTATTTGTAACTTTTTCTTTAGTAAAGGGGGATTATTTATTCCAGCGGCCATCAAAGTTTTCTCAGCTAAATGCATTGCCCTTGTTCTGTATGGTATACCATTATGGATTCAACAGGTTTTGTTGTGGGAGAGCCTGTGGATATGGGAGAACCGGTGGATATCATCTATCTGGATTTTCAGAAGGCGTTTTACACAGTTCCCCACCAAAGGCTGCTGAGGAAACTTCACAGTCAGGGAATAAAAGGGCAGGTTCTCTTATGGATTCAGAACTGGTTGAGGGCCAGGAAACAGAGAGTGGGGGTCAATGGGAAATTTTCACAATGGAGAGAGGTGAAAAGCGGAGTGCCCCAAGGATCTGTCTTGGGGCCGGTGCTTTTCAACTTGTACATAAATGACCTGGAGAGAGGGATAAGTAGCGAGGTGGCCAAGTTTGCAGATGATACAAAACTTTTCCGGGTAGTGAAAACCAGAAGGGATTGTGAAGAGCTCCAGAAGGACCTCTCCAAGTTGGGGGAATGGGCAGCAAAATGGCAGATGCGTTTCAACATAGACAAGTGTAAAGTGATGCACATTGGGGCAAAAAATCAAAACTTCACCTATAGGCTAATGGGTTCTGAGCTGTCTGTGACAGCTCAGGAAAGAGATCTTAGGGTGCTGGTGGATAACTCGATGAAGGTGTCGACCCAGTGTGCAGCAGCAATTAAGAAGTAAAGGCCAATTCCATGCTTGGGGTAATTAAAAAAGGGATTGAGAACAAAACAGCCAAAATTATTATACCATTGTACAAATCAATGGTAAGGCCATATCTAGAATAATGCATACAGTTCTGGTCACCACACCTCAAAAAGGACATAGTGGAACTGGAAAAGGTGTAGAAGAGAGCGACAAAAATGATTACGGGGCTGGGGCACCTCCCTTATGAAGAAAGACTGCAGCGTTCGGGGCTCTTCAGTCTGGAAAAAAGGTGCCTAAGGGTGGACATGATTGAGACATACAAAATTATGCACGGGAGGGATAGAGTCAATAGAGGGATGTTCTTTTCCCTCTCTCCCAATACCAGAACCAGGGGGCATCCACTGAAATTGAATGTTGGGAGAGTTAAAACAGATGAAAGGAAATACTTTTTTACCCAGTGGGTAATTAAGCTATGGAACTCCTTTCCACAGGAGGTGGTGATGACATCTGGCTTAGATGCCTTTAAAAGGGGACTGGACGGATTTCTGGAGGAAAAGTCCATCGTGGGCTATAGGCCATGATAGGTTGGGCAACCTCCTTACATCAGTAGTAGGCTACTTCAGAGTATCGGGTGCAAGGGAGTGACAACAGGATGCAAGCATCTTGTTGTCTACAGAACTCCCTTAGGCATCTGCTGGGCCACTGCGAGATACAGGAAGCTGGACTAGATGGGCCTTTGGCCTGATCCAGTGGGGCTCTTCTTAGGTTCTAGAATCCTGACTTGTGCTCACGCAATTCAAGCAGAAGCCACGTTCTTGACTTCACTGTTCCTTTCCCAAGTGCCTGAAAAGCCACGTTTGAAGATTGGGGGCTCTTCAAAATGAGAAGGGATGTGGCACAGTGGGACAGCAGGGGGAAGGGGGAATACTCAGAAGCTAGAAGTTGTGGGAGGAATGCAATTGTTGTGTTATAACTTCCACATGTGCAAGCTTCCATATGTGAGTAGAACAATGACCTGGGATATAGCCCCTTGCAGGGACAACAAAGTTGTTAACTGCTCTAAAAAAAGTAAAAAAGGGTGGGCAGATCCTTACAGAATTTGTGCGCATGTACACACAGGTACATACACACATACAGAGCAGCTATTCCATGCCTAAAAGACACTATGGTTAAGGATCACAATGGGATGAATAACTATTTGAGGCAAGTAAAACTTAGCATTCAAAAGCCAAATTTGGAAGCAGAGAGCAAGAGGATCCAAACACTAATGGTATTCTGTCACTCATAGGGAAAAAAGTTCTATTTATAAATCAACTTGAGCAAAATGAAGAAGTTACCTTTTGTCAAATGTAATCTTTTTCACATTTCTACTTAACTTTTACCCCTGAATTATAGGAATGACAGAAGAGAGATGAACTGAAAACTTTGCAAGAAGTCCCTTAAGAGCAGAGCTATGCTTTTTAAACCAATCGTCATTCCATTGTTTGAACTGTTGCTTAAATTTTACTGTCTAATTATACAAGCTTCTTCAAAGAACAGAATCAATCATGTCACACTCAAGATGATCAATCATGTCACAGAATTGTGCTGTGTTTGTCATAGGCACCTACAAATTTCGTTCAAACTGTTAACTTTTCCAAATTGTTGTGCACATTAAAAGTGAAACAAACCACAAAACAATATCACAATGGCTGAAGTTTACTGTACCTTGCTTTAGGTAACTCTCCATCATCCTTTCGCCATCTTACAGTAGGCACTGGATCACCACGTGCCTCACACTTAAACTCTGCACTGTCATCAACAGTTACTGCCAAATTACTTGGTCTCTTCACAAAGGATGGCCTTTCTAAAGGAAACAAATAGGAAAGAACACAGTGTGAAAGAAAGAATGGGATTTAGGAGGCAAGCAAGATGCAGTGATTTACATAGCAGGCTCAGCAAGGCTATGCCTTTTGGATCACACTCCCAGGTATTAAGCTTAATTGCTGGTGCAAATCTGTATTGACCCAGAGGCAGATCGGGCCCAGGAAGGAGGTCAGGATTTAGCCTGCACTGCTGCCAACCATGCCCACCTCCTGGACCATCTCTCCTCCCCACCCCCATCAATACCCTATTCCATTCACCCATCCCTCCCCCATCCCATCCCCTGCACAGACGTACCTGTGCTAGTAGGTCTCCATTGATTGATGGAGTAATACATATTTTCAGAAGGACGCATATTGGTCATTGCCAAAGGTTCCATAATATGAGCCCAAAGTTACAGAGCAAACATCATCAAAAGAGACTTTGTTTTCAATTTATTTAATAATAATAATAATAATAATAATAATAATAATAATAATAATAATAATAATAATAATAATAATAATAATTCAATTTATACCCCGCCTTTCTGCCCGAGGGCACCCAAGGCGGCTTACAACATTAAAAAGCAATACAATATATGCAATTAAAACAATATTAAAAACAATAATTTAAAACAGTTAAGAAATAAAAAAACAGCGAAACAGCAAAACCCTGTGGATACCACAATTTAAAAGATAGAATGTAAAAAATGTAAAAAAAAATGCCAGCCCGCCTGTCAACAGTTAAAGGCTTGTTTGAATAAAAAAGTCTTCAGCCCCCGCCGGAATGTCGCCAAAGAGGGAGCAGTTCTCAATTCTAAGGGGAGGGTGTTCCAAAGTCGGGGGGCCACCACCGAGAAGGCCCTATTCCTGGCCGCCATTCCCCTCACCTCTCCTGGTGGCGGCACAATCAAAAGCGCCCCGCAGATGATCTAAGAGTACAGGCAGGATTATATGGGAGGAGGCGGTCCCTCAAATACCCTGGCCCCGTGCCGTAAAGGGCATTAAAGGTCAAAACTAGCACTTTGAATCGGGCCCGGAAAGGAACTCGCAGCCAGTGTAGCTGCTGAAGCAATGGCCCAACAGAGTTGAACCAATGAGCCCCAGCAACCACACGAGCAGCCGTGTTCTACACTAGTTGTAATTTCTGGACCGTCTTCAGAGGCAGCCCCATGTAGAGCACATTGCAGTAGTCTAATCTGGAAGTCACCAGGGCGTGGGTCACTGTGGCCAGGTCTGCGCAGCTCAGGTATGGTCGCAGCTGGCGGATCAGCCGAAGTTGAGCAAAGGCTCCCCTGGCCACCGCCACCACCTGGGATTCCAGGAGCAGCTGTGGATCCAGGAGGACGCCAAACTGCAGACCTGCTCCTTCAGAAGGAATGCAACCCCATTCAGAGCAGGGCGATAGTCCAATACCCAAGCTGTGGATTTCCGGACCAGGAGCACCTCTGTCTTATCCAGATTTAATTTCAGCTTGTTCGCCCACATCCAGGCCCCAACTGCCTCCAGGCAACGATCCAAGATCTCAACCGCCTCCTCAGAATCAGGGGGAAAGGAGGGAGAGAGCTGGGTGTCATCAGCATATTGATGGCACCCCACTCCAAACCCCTGGATGACCTCTCCCAGCGGCTTCATGTAGATGTTAAATAGCATGGGGGATAAGAGAGACCCTTGCGGCACCCCAAACTTAAGAGGTCGGGATGCCGAACAAGCACCACCATCTGTCAGCCAGGAAGGAGCGGAACCACTGCAGAACAGTGCCTCCAAGCCCCAACCCAGCCATTTAAGGGTTTGTAAGTTAAGTTGTATTTTTAAGGTTGTAAGTTAGGAATCTATATTTATTTCTTAAGATTTCATTGGCAACACTTCCCATACCTAAAACTGTGAGCTCTGCCACTTCACTTTCTCTTTCTCCCACCATGTTTGTTCCAACACACACATATTTGCCGGCATCGTTCTTCCTCGTATAGGTGATCATCAGCTTTCCTCCTCTGATCTAAAATAAGGAATACATCAAAAGTAATTAAAATAATAAGTTATTCATAAAGCCCTGAAGCGAGTAGGTTAACACACCACACCCATATACAATATAATAGTGATAAATGTAAATTATCATAGAAGTTGAAAAAAAAAAAAAACTTCAAGCATGGGTACTGCTGAAACATGATTTGTTAAATAAGCATTCACCCAGCAGTTTGTTTAACCTCGGAAGTGAGTGATTTATATCTGATCCTCGAAGTCAGCAGTGAAAAGAACCTGATAGATTATGTGGCCAGCATCCAACATAGTCTTAATATGTACCTATGACCCTGTATATTCTGTGCAAACATATATTCTGTAAAATATCTACTGAGTGTAAAATTTAGTAGACTTAGAATTGCAAAAATTTAGTAGACTTAGAATTGTAAAATTTAGTAGACTTAGAATTGCAAGTATTTACATTGTTTAATAAATAAGTTTATAGCTTTTATGCCTGCCAAGACAAATTTGGAAAATATGTGGGCAATGCTTAGATTTCACTAAGAACTTCTAGCAGTCAAGAACCTGGGATTCAGCCTCCTATATGACAGAAGCAGACTCAAACAGCACACTGCGGGCTTCAAAAACACTTCCAGATGCAACCAGATAACATCTCTAGTCACACCGAGAGATAATATTGGACCAACCCATGGATTTCATTATCTGCAGGGGCTGGGGGCTGGGAACAGATCTCCCACAAATGCCAAAGTCCAACTGTATAGTCAGTATAATCTGTGCTCATTGACTGCAGCTCTCCAGGTCTTCAAATGGATTTCCCAGCTCTGCCTGGAGATAGAACTTGAAGTCTTTCACAGAGCTATGGCTACCCCCCCTTCCTACCCAATCCAACTGCAAACCATCTTTTAAGTGCAAAGAAACTTATGACACGGTACTGAATGAGGAAGGAAAAAAACATATTCTTGTATGCGTCTCACACTACTTAGGCTCCAATCAACTTTATTCTGGGAATTGCATCCTGGTTTAGGCTCTCAAATCTTTTGGAGGTGTCATTATTTCAAAGCTGTTTTTTAATATACAGTCTACCATTGACGAATTGCTTCTCTGTTGCTGTTGATTGTCAATAGCACTTCCCTTTTTACCAGCATGGTACTAAAATCAGAACACAAATGCTGCCACTTCTGCAAATGAATTACTGTAATGCCTTCCACTTGATGGGGAAAAGGTATAATCCATTATGAGAAGAAATTCTGTCATTTAACAGTGAATGTGATGGTTTTATTACAAGCTGTTAGTTTACTGCACTAGCATGATACCCTGAACAACAATAAACACAATTGGATACTCCCTTAAATTTTTTTTTTTTTGGGGGGGGGAGATCCCTTAAAAAGAGCAACTGACATATCTCTTTAAATACATTGTAGACCCTGTGCCTTAATTATGAGCTAATGAAAGAAATCAATTCTATGAACTTCAAGAATGCAATTCTGATTTCACAAGCAGTTTGTGGGATGTAATGTGCACACAGGAAGAGTCTTACAGACATTGCCAATTTCCAGGACTCTTTGTCCTGTCACAAAAACCAACTTTTGACACTATCCACCAGTTCAAATTTATAGCAGCCTGATGAGCCATGGAGAATTAGTTCAGTCTAGGGCGCTGCTACTATAGTTAAACTATCCAATCTGCCGGTTTTTTCCTTAGACCGCTCACCAGTTCCTAAACCTATGTAATCTTAAATGACAAAATATGTCCAGGATAGTCCCAATCTATACAGAGATCTAGCCTTTGGAAGATTCAACAGATTGACCTGGTTTTTCCAAACAACAAATTAAGTGGAAAAACTGATTCTGGATTGCACCACTTCAGACTGCATGTCTCCAGATAACTGCTTATGAACAGAATTGTGGAGAAGACTGTCTTTCCCCCTCCCTTTTGACAGCAGACCACTGTTGGAAAAAAGGATGCTAGATCTGATAATCACTAGAGCTGCTCCAGTAGTGCTCTTATGTTCTTATGGCTGCCTCAGAGATGTTAATAGGAATTCCATTCCATTTGGTTCAATTGAAATTAAGAGCGTCCTCTCATTAATATATTTTTCAGATTGTTCTGCACACAGGAAATGGTGCTGTTTTCAAACGCCTTCATCAAAGTATTGTGAATTTGAGTAACCAAGTAGTCAGAGATAAGGACTAAACAAAAACAGTAACAGCAGAAAGTTTAAAGTATGTCCATTTATAGTGAGAAGGCTGTGGCTCAATGGTTTGAGCCCACATTTTGCACGCAGAGAGTTCTAGAATCCATCTCTAGCACCTTCAGGTAAAGCAGAGGAAGATTCCAATCAACTTCAATAATAAGGGGCTAATCAGCATTTCTCAACCAGGGATAGTTGTATCACTGGCGGTACTTGAAGTGGTGTCTGGAGCAGTGGTGTCATCTCCTCTCTCGCAAGCCGGAACGCTGGGCGGGACTTGAGTGATTGACAGCCCGTCGACTCACTTCCGGTTTCTTCGCGCGCCCCACGCGGCTTTCCCTCGCCTCGGAAGGGGCGCCTGCTCGCCCAGGCACCCGGCGCGCCCCCCACCCATCCCCCCTGGCGAGCAGGCGCTCCCTCAGAGGCGAGGGAAATCCGTGCGGGGCGCGCGAAGAAACCGGAAGTGAGTCGACGGGCTGTCAATCACTCAAGTCCCGCCCAGCGTTCCGGCTTGTGAGAGAGTAGATGACACCACTGGTCTGGAGGTACACATGGGCCCCAAGACAACCACCACCTGGCAGTGAGACCAGCAATGCAATGTGAAAAGCAGGGGTTAGAAGGGTCGGCTTGGTAGGCAGAGCTCCAGTGTGTGCTTTTTGCACATTTGAAAAAGCCCTCCAATCTGCCCTGATCCTCTTACTAGACTTTGTTGCGTCACATTTGGCCTCTTCACATCATTGCTAGTTATTTCCAGTGGTACTTCCAATAGGTGGACCATGCAAAGTGGTCCAGCGGGGGAGAAATGCTGAGAAAAGCCGAGCTAGATGGATTCTATATAAGACAGCTTCCTATGTTCCTACAGTATGATACATAATCATAAGTTTGGCTTGAGCTGATGCAGCTCTCCCAGCACTGGCTCAGAGCGTCATAAGGCATGTTTGTGGCTACTAGTGAGCCAGCCGTGCAGGCCCAATGGCCTGTGTCAACCTGCTGATGCTGCATCCAAGAGCAGTGCTGTCAGGCACAGGTAAGGTTGCACGGGGCAGCACAGGGAGGGAGACACGAAAGAGGCATTTATCAGCAGGGTAGGTGAAACAGGGGAAGATTTGGGTCTGTGATGGGAGCAGGATAGATGGAGGCCTCCTTCACTATATGCTAATCCCATTCCTGGGCCAGGCAGCCACACTAGAGGATTCCTAGATTGGCACCAACTAAATAGCTGGCATGGATCTGAGAAGCCCCATAGGGACAGCTGGGGCTTTACTTGGGAAAATATATCCCCATTAAGAAGACCCTCCAAGCCATCTCCTGAGCTACATTGGATCCAGTATAGGGCATACAACCTGGCTATGCCAGTGCAGTTTTGGACTGGGCTGTAAAATGTCAAAATACCATGGCGGTATAGAATCCTGTTTTAAGGCAAAATTCAGCTATTTTTTTATTCAGCACTAGCTTTTTGTTACCCGGCGTTGCCCGGGTAACAAAATGATTTTCCAGAGTTTATGAGTTTTGCACCTCTTCTCGCCCCCCACAATGACGGGGGCTGAACCTGGACTCCAACCGTGTCGGGAGCGTTGCCGCTTGTCTCGGCGACCCCGAAAACTACAGTTCCAACACCGATTTCGGATGTCTTCATGTGGAGCCCCCTGCACACCCCACCCCCAGGGGCACTGGGGGGGCTGACCCCTGCAGTGTTTGTCACCAGGCCGCAAGGCACGCGCGTGCCGAGTCTGGCACAAATATATCCAGGCGTCACAGCGGGGAATGGCAACGTCTTGTTTTGCACCCCTTCCTACCCCCCATGTTGAGGGGGGGCCTAACCCGAACTCCCACGGCATTGGGAGCGTCGCCGCTCACCTCAGCGACACCGTAAACTACAGATCCAACGCTGATTTCGTCCGTTTTCGACCATTCTCACGCGGGGGCCCCGTGCACCCCCACCCCCAGGGGCGCTAGGGTGGCCTGCCCCCGCAGTGTTTGTTGCCAGGCCGCAAGGCACGCGCGTGCCGAGTTTGGTGCCAATCACTCCAGGCGTTCCAGCAGGGCATGGCGTACGCTGTGTTTTGCACCCCCTTCTCACCCCCCACGCCAAGGGAGGAGCTGAACCTGGACTCCAATGGCGTGGGGAGCATCGCCACTCGCCCCGGCAACCCCAGAAACTACACATTCGATGCCGATTTCAGCCATTTTTGACTGTTTTCACGTGGGGACCCCCGTGTACCCCATCCCCAGGGGCGCCAGGGCGGCCTGACCCCCGCAGTGTTTGTCGCCAGGCCGCAAGGCACACGTGTGCCAGGTTTGGTGCACATCACTCCAGGCGTTCCAGCAGGGCATGGCGGGCGTTTTGTTTCGCGCCCCTTCTGGCCCCCCGTGCCGAGGGGGGCCCGAACCTGGACTCCACCGGCGTCAGGAGTGTCGCCGCTCGTCTCGGCGACCCTGGAAACTACGGACTTGATGCAGATTTCGGCCGTTTTCGGCCGTCTTCACGTGGGGCCCCCTGCGCACCCCTGCCCCTGGGGGTGCTAGGGGCCCTGACCCCCGCAGTGTTTGTGGCCAGGCCACTAGGCTTCCGCATGCCGAGTTTGGTGCCAATCGGTCCAGGCGTCACAGCGGGACATGGTGGATGTTTTGTTTCGCACCCCTTCTTGCCCCCCATGTTGAGGGGGGCTGAACCCAGACTCCAATGGCATCGGGAGCATCGCTCATCTCAGCGACCCCGGAAGCTGTGGATTTGATGCCGATTTTAGCCGTTTTTGACCGTTGTCACGCGGGGACCCCCGCGTATCCCCACCCCCGGGGGTGCTAGGGGGAACCGACCCCCGCAGTGTTTGTCGCCAGGCCGCAAGTTTTATGCATGCCAAGTTTCGTGCCGATCGCACAAGGCGTTGAGGAGCCTATGCGAAACATACACACACACACACACGCTCTTTATATATATAGATTAATCTTACATTAATGGCATAATTGTCAGAATTCTCATATGCTATTGTTTACATCTTTTTATTGCTGATCTTTTCAGTCCCTCCAAAGCTCATTCGTAAAGAATATGGAATGGTAGGGTTTATGAATTCTTCTACCCAAATCAATTTTATGATTTGGTTCAAAGTTAACCTAGCTGTGCTCGGAACTCTACAAATAACTGTTTTGACTGAAGACTGAACACATGTAGTGGAAAAAGAAAGGGTCTTCTAAAGCTGCGTAAGGCACCCTAATATGATCACTGGCCGGAAGGAGCATGTTCACACTATGAAGTGCTTTGCACAAACAGCCTACAGCTGGAAATCTATCTGGGGAAACTTGACAACTTGAGGAAGATAGGATTCTTATTATCACTGCAAGACATATGCACACAAAGATGACAGTCAGTTATTGAGATAGATGAACATGCACATGTAATGTAGATTGCATTGCATACAGATCTCATTTTTTTTGCCTCTGGCACAGATTGTTTGAGCATAGAAGCAAAAAGTATGCACTTCATCATCTAGAAAACCAGCAGTGCAGAAATTTCAAGGAAAATGTGAGGTATGGCAAACTGAACATTAAAGGTGACCAGCTAATATCTTTTCTTTAATAAGTAGAATAGCTCTTTATGTTCCTTATGTCAAAGAGTGACAGTATTCAGCACATATCTACCTTTAACGAAACAGTTTATATGTTTGTCTTTACCCACGAACACAGAAGGTCACACAAGATTTGCCTTTTTATAAACCAACTTTCTGACTCTGGTGAACATTTCTTTTTCTGGATTGGGTAAAAAGATGTCCTCCCTCAATGATTTTTTTGTCTGTTAAACATCTGTCTGTTAATGAAGTTTCTCCCCTCCCTTGTTCTCAATTCATTTCATTTTCCCTTAGTGACATGATCACATAGCTAAATATGATTGACTAGGTAGCATTGGGGTATTCTGTTTACTTAATGAACACTGATAAATTCAAATAATCCATTACAGGAAGTAGAAAGAAACGGGATTTGAAGCTCTGAAGTGGCAGCAGATAGGGAAGACAATGACACTGAAAAGAATTTTTAAAAAGTTGAATATTTGTACTATAAAAGCATTTTAGTAAATCTTGTCACACACATTCTATCACCACTATTTTCAGCCCAAAGAAACATGAGGGTACACAGAGCTCAATCCTGACCTGGAGTTAGGTCGGCACAGTTAGGCCAGCAAAGTTTGGCTGGCACAAGAGCCACCGTAAACTATGTTTGGACCACTCGCTGAGTCAGAGGAGATGGCACACATCTGTTATGGCACACACCGTAAACACGCTTTATCGTGGACCTAGCACCAGCCAAACTTTGCTGGCCTAACTGTGCGGCACAACTCCAAGTTAGGATTGAGCTCTCAGTGCAGACCTAGTTTTTACGGTTTGCACTCACAGTAAAGCAATTATATTTTTTAAATCGAAACGATGCAGAATCCCTCACATATCACTCAAATTTATTCATGTCTCATCATACAGATGAAGAGATTAAGTACTTCCTGTGGTTAAAAACAGTTCTTAACGAACATGTTCCCTGGCATTTAACCTAACTATGCTTTGCCTTAACTTGAACCCATTGTTTCTTATTATTCCCCCAAGGTGCTTGGGAGACAGCAATTCTTTGGGCACTTCCCCTGCCCCTCCCCAATGACTTCCAACAATGATACACCTATGCACAACCCAACAGCCTGCCAGAAACATCTGTCAAATGTCAGTGAGATAAGTTATATGCCATTTTGGGTGTGGGATATTTAGGAGTGTTAAGGGAAAGTAGAGACATAACCTTATTTTAAAAATCTAGTGTCATAGCTATTGCTATGTACGTTAGTATGTTATTCTGGGGTGCAAAGTGAATAGCTCACTGTCTCCCTAACCATTTCAATAGCTTGATAATTAGGAATCTCTTTGAGGGTGAATTTATGGTCAGCTGATAGTTCCAGAATATGGAATGCAGATCATACCCACCAGATAAAGTAGAAGATATCAGCAGGAAGGAAGAAAAAAAATGCAACTGTTTGAAAGAAATGCTTTTCCGAATTGCTGGGATAGGCTATTGGTTTGAGAGGAATGATGCTACATTAAGCAAGTACTATACAGATGTGCCCTGGTGGTATCCACCAATTCGGCATCCACAATTTCAGTTAGCCGCGTATACCATGGATACTGGGAACATTAAACAAATCTCTTGGTTTTACCTCGTTGCAGCAAAACCACTGATGTTCCCCTATTTTTAAAAAAGGTGTCTCCCAGGATCCATGGTTTCAGATATACACGGGGGTGGGGTGGGTGGGAGGGTCCTGGAACGGAACCCCAGCAGATACCGCGGCATGCCTGTATTGACCAGTTGTGGACCCAGCCAATGGGCCCCCCAGGGACAGAGGAGGAGGTGGTCTGCCCCTTCCACTGTTTCCCCACTGCCATGCACCATTCTGCTCCACCCCCATGCCAGGTTCCATTTCGGAGTTATACCATTGCAGGGGAGGGCAGGAGGGCCAAAACCGCTTGCGTCTCCAAGAAGTGAGTCGCGTCAGCACTGTCCTCCCACTCCAGGAGCACAGCGCCCATGCCCTTTGCCCCCTCCCACATAATGGTAGGTCTACAACTGGTATTGACTACCTCTGCATCTTCTTCCTCAACTTTTATATCTGTACAGTAAATAAACAGATATTCCTGAGACATGGTTGCATATAAGCCACCTGTACACTCTCACAACAAAACTAACCCTGATTTTTTACCACATAGGAAAAAGCAAAACCCTATTGCCCCTCTTCTAATTGTTTTAGGCTATTAAGAAAATTCACCACTGTATTTACAGAAACTCTATTCTGTACAGTGTCATATTTTTGCTATGCATTCATTAGACATAAACAGAATCCATGTGGCTCTGTCTCTAAAACAGTAGCTGAGCTTAAGCCAGGAAGCCATTTGCTCACAATTTAAAAAAAAAAACAGAAGAAATGAGACCTCCCTATATTAGCAATATTCCCTTATTGTCTGAGTACACCATTATAGAAAACAGAAACGACTGAGCACACTGTGAACAGAACTGTAAAATTTAAATTGTAATGCACAATTTATTCTTGATTCATGACTATGTGTGTTTCTTCCCTTTTGTATAATCAATAGATGAAATCAGAAATGAAAGTGAACTTGAACTGAACTCAGTTTCTGTTATGCCTTCGTTTTCCTGCCCTCAAGGAAGTTGGATGATTTTATGAATCCGTTATTCTGGATTGTTTTCCCCCCAAGCATCACTGCTACCAAGTTATCCATATACTTCAAAGGCCAAATATTCTAAACCAGCTGAGGGCAATTAGCTGCCTCAACCACACACAGAGATCATCTGCTGCTCATAATGACATTATTGAAAAATATAGAAAATTGTCTGGACAGGAATAAAAAACAGTCACAAGCCCTACGTTAAGATTAAAAATCTCAAAGAGATCCACCTGAATTACAAAATAAAGATAACACCACAGTTGTCAACACAGTTACAGTGTTAGCCATGCTGCATTATGTTGGGTTATGTTGAAGGTAACCTACTATCACGTTATTAGCTCCTGCATGAGTATGTGTCGTTGAGAAGTGGTCAGTGTGCTATGCAGCTTTCCTGATCCTAATTACTATATCAGGTCACGGCCGCTTCAAAGCAGAAGCTAGTTAGTTTCTATTCCTGCTAAATTTGATTTCCTGTTAGTCATCCCCATGTGTTTATGCCAAATAGAACAAGTCTTTGACATCTTTCTTCTTATGTTCTACATGGCACTGTATTCTTCATGCCTCTCCCTACAGTTCGCATGGCAGCCCCTCAGCTTGGAAGAGCCATTATATAAAGCACATCAAGGGCGCAATCCTAACCTGGACAGGGATAAGCAGTGAGGTGGCCAAGTTTGCGGATGACACAAAACTTTTCCGGGTGGTAAAAACCAGAGACGATTGTGAAGAGCTCCAGAAGGATCTCTCCCAGTTGGGGGAATGGGCAGCCAAATGGCAGATGCGTTTCAACATAGACAAATGTAAAGTGATGCACGTTGGGGCCAAAAACCAAAACTTTACCTATAGGCTAATGGGTTCTGAGCTGTCTGTGACAGCTCAGGAGAGAGATCTCGGGGTGCTGGTGGACAATTCAATGAAGGTATCGACCCAGTGTGCGGCAGCAATTAAGAAAGCCAATTCCATGCTTGGGGTCATTAAAAAAGGGGTTGAGAATAAAACAGCCAATATTATCATGCCATTGTACAAATCGATGGTAAGGCCACACCTGGAATACTGTGTCCAGTTCTGGTCGCCGCATCTCAAAAAGGACATAGTGGAGTTGGAAAAGGTGCAGAAGAGAGCAACTAAAATGATTACGGGGCTGGGGCACCTCCCTTATGAAGAAAGACTGCAGCGTTTGGGGCTCTTCAGTCTAGAAAAAAGGCGCCTGAGGGGGGACATGATTGAGACATACAAAATTATGCATGGAAGGGATAAAGTCGATAGAGGGATGTTCTTTTCCCTCTCTCAAAACACCAGAACCAGGGGGCATCCACTAAAGCTGAGGGTTGAGAGAGTTAAAACAGATAAAAGGAAGTACTTTTTTACCCAGCGGGTAGTTAATCTGTGGAACTCCTTGCCACAGGAGGTGGTGATGGCATCTGGTCTTGATGCCTTTAAGAGGGGATTGGACAGATTTCTGGAGGAAAGGTCCATCATGGGCTATAGGCAATGATGGATTGTGCAACCTCCTTACAAAGGTGGTGGGCTACTGGTACCGGGTGCAAGGGAGTGGCAACAGGATGTAAGCATCTTGTTGTTACATGCCTCCCTGGGGCACCTGGTGGGCCGCTGTGAGATACAGGAAGCTGGACTAGATGGGCCTTTGGCCTGATCCAGCAGGGCTCTTCTTATGTTCTTATGTTCTTATGATTAGGCTGGCACAGTTAGACCAGCAAAGTTTGGCTGGCACAAGGGCCACCATAAAGCACGTTTGGACCACTCTTGGAGTTAGGGAAGATGGTGCAGGTTTGTGTGTTGGCCTCTCCGAAAGTGGTCCAAACATATTTTAGGGTGTCCCTTGTGCCAAACTTTGCCGGCCTAACTATGCGGGCCAAACTCCAGGTTAGAATTGCTCCCTAAGGCTCCTTGGCATGAACTGTTCTCTCTTTTGACACTTTTCATGTTGCCCCTCTCCCAATCTTTATTTAGCATCCTTGTTGCTACAGCACAGGGTCACTTTTTCTTTTGCATGGTGATGCAGCTTCCTCATGGGCCGGCCATAAGCCAATGTGACCAATGTTGCCACACTGGGCTTTGCACTTTCGCTGTGCCCTGCTGCAGCAACCAGGATCTCTGTGGGCTGTAAGTCACTGGGACAAGCAGAATGGCTTTACATTCGGCCCTCCTGCCTGCTCTTACCTATGAACAGCCCAAAATGGGCCTCATGAAAGCAACTGGCGGTAATATAATCATGTCACCACTAACTATGTCCAGGTGCCACACTTCACATGTTCATCATAAGAGCCAGTGATGTATCGTGGGTGGAGCCTGAGGAGCAGCTCCTCCAGGCGCAGTTCAAAGGGTAGGTTCAAAGGGTAGGTTCAAAGGGAAACATCTGAAGAAATTGAGGGTTCTGTGAATGGTACATAGAACAATAGTTGTAAAAACCCCAATTGAAAAAAATTGGGTTTATGAATAGCCTGCCCATGTAAACCTGCCCATGTAAACTTTGAGTCTAGTGAAATCTGGAGAAAGGCGGTATAAAAATACATCAAATAAATAAATAAATAAATAAATAAATAAATAAATAAATAGGTGCTATTTTTGCAATAGCAAAATGCAAATAACAGCATCTGCAAATATTTTGTGCCCCCCCCTTTCCAAACTCACCACCAGTGTGTGGCTGTATGCTCTCAGAGTTGGATAATGTCTCGTCCCCACCCACTTCCTTATTTGGACGCTCTCCAACAAAGAGTTTAATGAACAATGCATTCTAATCCACCCTCACTTCCGGTTCCTCCAGGTGTCCTAAGGAGGCACTTGAGTGGAAAGGAGGGTGGAAGCAGCAGAAAAAACAGTATGAAAGAAGTCACACTCAGAAAGAAGTCTACTCAGAAGTAAGTCCCATTGTTGGCAATTGGTCTTACTCCCAGGTAATTGTGCATAGAGAAATGCCTGTGAGTAGTTGGGGATTCAGAAAAACGCATGCTAGAGGTGCTATATTTTCTCCAATATAGCTCTTGACATTTTCTCAATGTAGCTCTTGACATTAGGGAGCTGAAAATGGAACACAGGCTTTTACACAGTCCTACAGAACCCTGGCTGCTACCACAGGAATGGATCATTGAGTGGAAGGTGTCATCGCAACTCCGAAAGCATACAGCCAGGGGCTGGTGGTGAGTTTGGAAAGGGGGGGCGCAAAATATTATTTTGCTCCAGGTGCTGTTTTCATTTGTTATGGCTCTGATAAGAGTTCTTCAGGTCGCCACGACTGTATGGTGAGTGGAGTCACCACAAGGAGGAAGGGGCCCCTGCAGGAATGCCCCACTTTGGGGCCGCCACTCCTGGGCCTTGCCGTAACTTATGGGTACACCTATGGAACAGAATTTGTTTGTAAGTTGGGAAACTTCTGCACAGTGTTTCAGTGTTCATAAGTGTAACAAAATCCAATCTTTGGTTTGGAATGACAGGAAAGGAGGTTGTTGCCTTGATGGCTCAAGTAATCATCCATCAACAGCAGTATGATAAACCACTGCACCATCTGGGAGTTAACTTTAGGGAACTTTGGATGGTAGGCAATTGAGTTTAGATGCAAATGGAGGTTGCTCCAAAGAGCTCAGAATGTATTATTCTTTTTTTCCCCAGTTGATCTCAGCCAATTTCAGATCTGCTTCAGCGAGAGAATCTTATTTTATGTTTCACAGCTGCAAAAAGGAGTTGCTGGCTTGCTAATCTTAACTAACATGCAAAGTCACAGAAAACAGTGTGTGACAAAACTAAAATAGAATAATTCACATATCCTGATCCGGCAGAACACTGTGTTTCAACAACAAAACAAACGTTCCTTTATAATATGCTAACAGAAGTGCCTTATTGTCCCAAGGAGAAGATACAATTGTACTGCAAAGCCCGACTGAAAATTTTCAGAATGTGAAAAAAAAGTTGTTGTGAAAAGTTGTGACAAATTAAAAAGGAAAACTATCTTTCTACTGAACAGAATGTATCTGGATCAGCAGATTAAAAACCTGTAGCTGTAAGAAATCGGGATTTGATTCAAGGCAACTAACATTTCAGTGAAATTATTTGCAGATTGCTAGACACTGGAATGATTGTGTCGGTCTGAAGCAGCAGCTTTCTTGCAAGCCATTTCAAACAGCAGAACAACATTTCTGATTCTACCAAATTAATGTTGAAACTATCTATAGTGGTCCACAGCATATTGGCTTATCCGATCTTCCAGCTTCTAAGGGCTTATTGTTTGGCTTAGTGTGTGTCCATGTTGTGTGGCAAGCCTTGGGAGATTCTGAGAAGCCAGAAGAAGGAAGTTCCAGATGATAACATGGACCAGTATCTGTTCTATAGGTCACAGTGTGAGTAGCACTGTCCCCATAGCACTATTTCACAAGCTTTTGAGGAACATATTCCCTGCTCTATTTGAGGCATTGCTGTACAGAATAATCTGCCTTCTTCACTCCCCACTGTTGATTGATAGCCCAATCCTACTGCGGATGGAGCTGTCAAGTGGAGTTACACTGTGAGTTACACTGACTTACACTGTGAGACTGTGAGTTACACTGTCATAAAATGGCTGCTGATGGCACATTATTATATTATTAAAATTATTTATATTATTAAAATGGCACATTATAGTGGCCATTTTCTGAGCACTGCTGCAGGAGCACTCCACCTTTGCTGATGGACTCTGATGCACCCGCCAGAGGAGGTAAGGCAGCGGTGGAGGCAGGGGATGGGGATGGGTTGAGGCAAAACTGGACAGGTCAAGGAAAATCAGGACAGGGAGGGGAGCCTGCAAGAGGGGGAAGATCTGGTGTTGATGGCATGCACTGTAGCCCATCCCCATTTTTGGAAGCCTCCCTGCCCCATTTCTCTCCTTGGATTTATGCCAGCTACAGAGCTGGAAAAGGCCCAAGGAGATCCATTGCAGAGGAGGAAGCTTTATAATAATAGCTATAATATAAATATAAAATTATAAATATAAATAATTGCCCCTCTGAAACCTCCCAATCTGTCCCCTGCTAGATACAGCGCACCCCTTTTTTTGGGGGGGGGAAGGATAGGATTGGGCTCTGACCATCAGTGTGGAAGCAAAACAGAGACATCCAAAAATAAGTTTTCTATATGCTTGGGAGAATCGAAATGTATACCACTGTTGTTTCTGGATAACGGAAGCCGTGGATACTGAATCAGTGGATACCAGGGCACGCCTGCAGCGCTTTCCTTGGCTGCCCAGACAGCGCATAGGAACCTGTGTGTGTTAAGGACGCAGATGCTGCTGTTTCTTACAGGGCAAAGAACCTGTTCATCAGCCTGCACCAAACCTGTATAGCACAGCAGGGGAGTCCTCAAGGAAGCAAGAAACTCCCAATTCCTGCAAAGCCCTGTTTCAGGATGGCAAAAGCCATGACCAGATCCCCCTCTAAGAGGCTGCGATATACTGTAACTTTTTACTGCAGTTCCCACTTGTACATCTATGCTGATATTCTCTTGTGTCCTTCTGTCTTTCATTACCACCCTGAAAATAACTTTCAGTGCAAATAAAACCACTTCAGCTTGGTTACCCAAAGCCGAAAACTATACGCATTATGATAGAAAGTATCCACTCTGTTTGGCTAGTCCTTCAAGCGACACTTGGGCGAAGTCCAACATCTTGTATGTCAGTTCTGTGCTTTTGCACATGCTCGATATCTGTACTTGGCACAGTCTTGAAAAGAGGTAATTGCAACTCTGTTCAGTTGAGGAAACCCAAGACCTGAAACAAATATTATTTTTGAAGCTTTTGTGCCTTGAATTACACTTTTCATATGGCCAGAAACCTTACAAGAACTTTAGAAATGCAAAGCCATCCAAAGTGGAATGCGAAATAAGCAAAATGTGAAATGACTAGACTAAAAGAAAACAAAATGTATCAAAGCAATCCAAACAAGGACACTCTAATCATTCACATCTGTCTACAAGCTCCAGACAAGAGAATCCTTCGTTTCTCAAAATTTAGTGTAAGATTTTCTCAGTTTGATTGAGAGAACATAATGATTGAAAAGTCACCATAAAGATTAAGAGGCATCTTTTAAAACATATATATGGTTCTCTTATAGCTTTGCAAAGTTTCCATCAGTAGCTGATACTCAGATTGTAAATGACAAAAATACTAAGAATAAAACTGCAGAGATCAACTGGTTATATCCCTGCTATCTCCCCATCAGAGTTGTAGACCTGAAGAATTAACATTTTATTCAGGGAAGTGAGGAAGAAATTCTGACATAATAAGATCTAGCAGGAGTCTTAGATTCAAAAAGATAACTGCCACGAACAATGAGAGTGCTGCCTATTCTAGTTATTCTGTACACAGACACAAACCTTAATATTGAACAATGAAGCAAGACTGCAAGTTTATTCTGAATTTTTTTAAAAAAGGCATATCTTAACATCTTTTACAGGTAGATGCATATAGCAACTTACCAGCCTGCTTTATGGAGCTACTCACATCGCCACCAGCTATATAGCTGGTGGAAGTTCGAGATGTCCCATGGAATACTGCATGGGCTGGGGGAGAGGACAGGGTACAGTGGAGAAGGCCTCCAATGATCTCTTCCCAGGCAACTTCTATTCCTGTTCTGTCAGCTTCCACCCAGAAACATCCCGTCCCTGCCTCCAAAATGCCCTCCCACCACAACCTCTGTGGTGGTTGGTGTAAAACTCACCTCCACTGGTGACTGGAGGCTCAGATCCAGGGCTGGTGGGTCAGCTGTCCCACTGGCACTGCTTGCTCCTGAGTAATTGTTTAGCACTTTACAGCACTCTGATGATGGCTTACGTGAGCACAGCAACCAGAAAAGGATTACACACTCAGTTGCCTAGGGCAGCAGAGTAGATTAGCAAAATGACAACATGGCTGTTCATTGCATGCTGTCTAGAGATAGAAGGTTTGCACCTGGGCGCACATTTCCATGGGAATGAGTGTTCTTGGACTCATTTTTACAGATCAACTATCTTTACATATTGTGCACAAATGGAACCTGCATTAATAGACTATTGTAGCAGGAGCCAAAATCCCGGTCTACAGGCCAAATCCAGCGCCTGCAAAAAACCATTCCCCTCCTGCACAATGCTTACCGTTCTGCACTAATTATTATGATCATGCTAGCCAATCTCAGAAAGTCGCACCTGGCAACCGCTTCCACTGCTTGTCACCCCAACAGGCTTTGAGTCCGGATTTCCAGGCGGAGGCGGCTGGCCGGAACGTCTTTCTGAGAAGATCAGTTGGCAAGATAAGTAGCTGCAGTGCAAAACAGTAAAGCGCTACACTGGACAGGGATGAGTTTCGTTGCATAGCAGTCCACTGGAGACTGCTCAACTATGTGACTAACGGCACCCACAAACAGACTAAATGCATTTGAGGTCACAGATGTTCTTGCATACAATTCAACATCTGAAAGTCCTAACAAGAAAAGCTATACAGGCAGAGGGCAGAGAACAGAGAATAAGGACATGGATATTGTGTGAGGAGGTTTTAGCAAACATTTAATAGCATCTCAGCCACTGACAGATTTCGCTTTGAGCAGGAAAACAATGTAAAAATGTGCACGGTCCATGTTCGCAAGAAGAGAGCCAAGCCCTCTGCACTTCCCCCCACCCTGGAGCCACTTCCTCACCACCGTACTGGTGTGGATCTGCACCAACGGGACACAAGGGCTGCGATTCCCACCCCCTGCAAGCCACTTCCCTGCGAGTCTGGGCTGTGCTGCAATAGTTTAAGACACACACAACCTAATCATGTCGCTCTGGCCAAGGAGGGCGTTTTCAGCTCATGGCCTCTGCATGGCCTTTAAAGCCAGAAATGCAGGTGGCGACTGCTCTTCTTGTCTGGGGCAGAACAAAAAAGCAAGTGCGCATCACAGGCTGATGCATGGGCCAACTAAGTGTGCATCACAGGCTGACGCATGGGCCAACTGATGAGGCCACAGCCAGCCCTTGGCTTCTCAAGGGGAGGCTCAGCTCTGAAAGGGGAGAGGCGAGCTGGGGAAAGCTCTGCCTGCCAGCATCCTCGACTGGAAAGAGGTCTCTGTACAGAGAGGCACAAGGAGCAAGGCCTGGCTGGGTTGGAAGGAATGTGCGAAGCCTCTTCGGGGTTCCCTTTTGGAGATTACACCAAGAGGGAGGCAGCTGAAGAGAAGAGGGGAGTTGGTCCTACAGGGCCGGGAGGACAACTTACAAGGTCGGAAGGGAATCATTTGGAATGCTGAGTTCAGAGTCCAGGTTTTGGGGGAGAGGAAGACGAGGGGGAAGACACAGGCTCAGGCCAACTTCAAGAACTGCTGCAGGGTGTTCTATTCCACTGCTTCCACAAACAGTTCGTAGTCCCCACAGTACTCGTCCCCATTCACAATCTGGGGAGGGATGGCTTTTGGGTTGCCACACTTGGTCCGCATTTCTTCCCGCAGAGCATTATCTTGGGAGATGTCCACCAGGTTGTATTTGATGTTCTTCCCGTCCAAGATCCTGGCCACCTCGCTCTGCTGGGATTTGATCTCCCTGGAGCTGGTCACCGAGGTGCTGTAGACCGTGAGGCTGGCCATGGCGGTGGCGAGTCCGCAGCCGCTCCCACTCGCTCGGCTGCGCGCGGGAGGGAAGGGGGAGGGCGGCGAGGAATCCGCGTCCTCGGCCCCGCCTGTGTGAGGAGGTAACTTGAGCATGTCTTATAAGAGTTCCATTCATGATTTCAAACTCATGACTGTCACCCTTGGAGAGATGCATACATTCTTCCTTTGTACGTGCAATTCAAGTATCATGCTGCAATGCGTTATACATAAGCACAAGCAATTCACACATCCACTTTTCACCTCACAATGTGCAAAGTGATTCCAAGGGAGTTTGCTCTGTTATGTATTAACAATCTTTGCCTTTCATAGCTAACAATGAGATCTGGAGGCACTTTGCTGCATCACTATCAAGGTTTGTGGAGGCTCTCTGATCCGTAATGAATTATCTCCATTCAGTCATGTAATCAAAATGCAGTCCCTTGGCTATCTGATCACAAAACACCAATGTCTAGATTTCCTTTAACATTCTGTAGAAAGACTTATAGAAACTTACTGAAGTGCTGACAAAATAGGCAAGAGATAGCAACCTATATTTAAAATACATCTAAACACTAAATGACAATTAGAAACAATGGAATCCTTTACAGGGAAGGAGAGATGTGGTAAACACCTTGTCAGGTGCCAGATAGTGTGATTTTTGTTAAAAATGTTCCTGAAACAAGCATTCAAGGGTTAAAACTAATTGCTTACTCTTCAGACAACCACAGACACAGACAACCATTTGCCATCTCTTCTTTGACTGTTTCCCTATAAGAACTATTCATCTTTCGCGAGAAGATGCTCTGCTTGGGGCAGAGATTAATTTTCTGCTATTTCGTCTTTCATCTCTCACCACTGATCTGTGTTTCATCCTTTGTTGTAAACCAAATTAAGCATGTCCCTGATTTGGGGTGGGTGGGTGGAAGTGTGTGGTATAACTCTTGTAATAACGAAATGAATAGATTAAATAAACCCAAACACAAATTGTGTCCATAAACTAATTTGGCAAGACATAACAAAACATTCAGATATTGTTTGCTTTTTTTAGGGGATCAGGCAGAACAAAACTGAGTTACAACTTATCTGAACTGTCATTCAAAATTTGAGTTTTCTACACACAACCAAGACAAAAAAGTCCCATGCATTATTCATTTTATAACTTTGCTCTTAAAAGCCAAGAATCAGAAGCCTGAACAAATGAATTACTTCTCAACATTTTCCTTTTAACAGCTGAATGACAATGATTCAGAATAAATGATAGACAAGACTAATTATGAAAGTGGGAAAATAGATTCACAGAATTTAAGGCAGCCTTATAGGCCAAACCTCACATTTTTTAAAAAGCCAATTACGAACAATATCTTTGTATCTCCACCCCTTTAATGTATATGTGAAGAATTTTGATTATATAGTCATACACATCATTCTCTACACTTCCTTTTTAATTCATGTCAAGATTGAATAATGAGGATAGTTATGGAACATGATGCAAAGAAGGAAACCTTTCTTCCTAACTACTGAACATTTGCTGTTTATTTTCTGTTGGTACAGGCGAACAGATAAGGCTCAGAGTACAGTTAAATTAAAGCAAACCCGATCACGGGTTCTAAAACATTCCTGCTTGAGTAACCCTGCCCCACATCCTACACTAAGTCAGATCAGCTAAAACATGTACAGAACTGTGAAAAGATTGTTGGGCTTTGGCTAGTATGCAAGAGAAGTAGTATTGGAAAACTCACTGTGGATGCCTCTCTATGTTTTTCAACAAGAGTTCTGCGGGAAGCAAACAAATACTGGCCAGTTGGAAAACAGCTATCTTGCTCCAGAAGTCAAACAGCTTCTCTGCACCTGCATCTCATGATATCTCTCCTTATCCTCTAAAAGTGCTAGTCTATGTGACTAGCAAGATGTAATGCAACTGGGCAGCAGCACCAGAGAGTGGCAAATTCATGCATGCTGCAATCTCATCTCGTTCAGAAAGGCAGAATTGAAACTGGGGCAATTGAAAACTGAGAGGAGTTGAATTTGATAACCTGAAGTGTCCCAATGGAAAGTGAAAAGTTGAGTATGTTGAATTCTATTTATGAGATGGGGAGGCAGTGTGTGGAGGGGAAGATAAAACATGTATTTGTTCCAGGAACAAGAAAATGAAGATGAGGAATGGTCTTTGAATGAGACTGATCAAAGAGTCTATTAACATGCACAGAATGTCTCATGAGTAAAATCATCACTCAGGTCAAAATGTTTTGATGCTTTGTTCATATTTGTACAGTTGGTACAGGAGGGCATGGGAGGTCCCCAGAAGTGTTAATGAGCTATGTTTGGTCTACACATGCAACAGAATGCAATATGAATTGGTAGAATTCTGAAATACAGCACAAGCTAAAGCAGAGGTTCCCAAAGTGTGGGTCGTTATCCACCACTGGGAACCAAAACTGGGCTATTCCCCCTTAAGGGGAGTGGTCCAGTTATGGGTGTCCCATGGCGCCACGATCGCTGCAGTGCTATGGCCCCCCACCCATAGTCCCAGGCCCTGCACTCAGTGAGTTCCCAACATCCAGGTAGGAGTTTGGGAACTGCTAGATTTTACAATTTTAGACTCTAGGCAAGGGATGTACCTTAAAAAGAAAAAAAATCCTCCCCGAAAGCAGAAAACTAGTCAGGTGCATACTAAATAAGGCATTTTTCCTGATTGCTAGTGTTTTACATACAGACAGTTTGTTTTACAGAAAAAAGTGTTCAAAAGTGAGGTAGCCTACCAGCAGTCTGAAATGGTACTATCTAGTCCAGTGATGGTGAACCTTTTGGGTTCGCCATGTCAAGAAGGCCTAACTTGATTCTGCTGGTGTGTCACTCCCCACCCCAACAAAGAGAAACATTTCCATATTTGCATTGCTACCACAATGGTAGCAGAGAAGTATACCACCTTTGCTATCAACATTGCTATGGAATAGTTCCTATAACAGATCTAGCCTATGTTTGGCCAGATCCATTGTTACTCTACTGTTGCTCAAAATATTTGACCAGACACTTCATTGCCAACAGTTACCACTGGCAGCTCTCTTAAATCTATTGTTAGGCAGATAATCCAGTAGAACTGTATTAATGGTTCTAGACATTCCCCTTTCAAACTCTTATCAAGGCTGTAGCATCATCATTGGTACTATGGCAGGAAAATTCCACAGAACAATCAGGATCCATAAGCCTCCATGTGAAGACGTTCCAAATATGTCCCCCATCACTGCAAAGGAAACTAGTTAATCTCCACAACCAGTTCACCATTAGCCAGCCCAGCAGTAAACACCAGGTCCGAGGTGTGTCCAGCATAAATAGACCAGGCTATAGACAAGTGGTCTAAATGGTCATGGCATCTAGCAAATTTTACATCTCCCCACAGCCCAATGAAAACAACTTTACTATATGGCATCTTGTTTTGTAATTCAGATTGTTTAAAATAACTTTTAAAGACACAGCTCTGGGAAAAATGCTAACACAAGTATCTTCAAAATGCCTCTACAGGAGCGGTGTCATCGACTGGCCAGGTCAGGCACCTCCTGTTCGGGCTGATCCCTGACCCCTCTCCACAGCAGCGACAGCTCTCAGAGAAGAGACGAGTCCCCTTGGCCGTGCCCCAGGGCTCTCAGTAACCTGGCACAGGCATTATGTATGTAAACAATTATTCAAATAATGTCAAGTGGGAACATGCAGACATGCTATTCAGATAGGTCAAGAACATACAGATCAATGAAGGAAAAGGAAAGAAAAAGAACTTTCTATAACAAACAAGTTTAATGCTGTTGAATAAAACAGGTGTTGCTGTAAATCAAGTAAGGATTATTGTCCTGTGTGTGTGTGTATCACAGGTGGTAGAAGAGCAGGTTTAAAGCACAGTGAAAACAGGACTACAGCAAAAAAAAAAAAATTACTGAAATTGTTCCTGTGCTAATAAAACATGCAGCGTGTGCAGTTAAATGCTACATAGATACACATGAAATGATTTCTTTAAGTATCTTCCCATCAGACTTACTGTAATTCTTTCATCTTTGTCATCTAGGGGAGATCCATCTTTTTTCCATGAAATTGTAGGCTCGGGATGGCCTCTTGGAGGCTGGCATTCCATCACAGCTGGTTCACCTACTGCTACCATGACATCGGAAGGGTTTTGTCTGAAGTCATCACGCAGTACTGAAACATTGGAGGGAGGGGAGAAAATCGAAACAGCCATTAATTACAAGGACACAGACTTGAACATGTGAAATGATGAAATTCAAACTACCAGTTTTGGGAAAGGGGCAAGAGATTTATCCTGTTGCACAAAAGCTGCACTATATATTCTTCTTTGTAACTCTTTATGCTGATGAGTAATTTAGTCTGTCACTCTTCTTCAGCACTCCTTATTTCGTCAATAATTCCTGGGCACAGAAAATACCACCTCTTAAGACTCAAGACTTGAGTTGAGGGAGAAGCTCTCATCATTCTTAAATCTCCTTCATTTTTGCCTTAGTCACATAAAAGCTACTTATGAATTTTCGTCTTGTTATTATCTTGTTCCCCTTCTCTTGGTCTTCAGCTTGCTCATGAAAAAGCTGACAATCACCTAGACAGATCAAATTCAGCGGAAGAGAAGTTACTCTCTAATGTCCTCAAAATCTTAAATGAACCCAATTTACAAACTGATTAAAAGTCAATAGGGACATTAATATTTCTGTCAATATCTTGTAGTGTCAAATTCCATGCATTTGGACACAAAGCAGTCCTGTGTCTGTAGTTATACCAACACACAATGGATATGAAAGGCTGTCAATGACATTCTGATTTTGAAATTTATTACCCACACTGTGGTGCACATTTAGATGTACAGTGCTACACATTCCCACAAAAATTTTTCACTTGTGTAACTAAATATTTACCATAAACCTGTACTGTACATAAACCTGTTCTCAGATTAATCAGTGATGTAGTAAAAACACAAAAACAAACATATACACATTAGAATCCACTGGTTCCAACCCATCGGGATTCCAGATGCAACAGAATGCCACCCAGAGCAGTTTAACATGAAAGTAACCTTTAGACTGCTTCAGGCTTCAGAAAGCCTCCCAATGCAACTAAAATTGGTTGCAGTGGGTCCAGCCATGGATTTGGATCCCAAGTTAATCAAAATGTCTGGTTCTGGATTCACAGATAAACAGAATGGGGAGATTTGTCACTTACCGTGAATCCCCTTCTCAGTGGACTCCACATCAGGTTCAGCCAATGGCACAATTCCAATGGCTGGCTCTGATGTGGAGAGCCCACTGGAGAATGGACATACTGGAAAAATATGAACCCAGTGGGCAGGTACCCAAAAATATAATGTTGGTGCCTGAGAATTTCATTATCCATGGGTTTCGGTATGTGCGGGTTTTTTGAAAACGGGTCCCTGGTGGATATCGAGACTCCACCTGTATTGCCAACACTTTTGGTATAATACTGTTTCATCTGTGTCTTCTGGATCACTGAGCTGATGGATCACTGACCCATGGAACCAAGATAAATAAGCACAGCATGACCAAGTTGCCTCTTCCTCCTACACATAATGCCCAAATTATTCTTTGCTCTCAATTGGTTTAAAAGAGAGTGTCTCAATTGTCTATCCTTTTATGGCTAGGATAAGAACGGATGGGCACATGTGTTCATATGTAGCCAAATGAGTCGATTCTGTAAACCAGTTTGTATGTGAAGAGTAGTGAGTCTGAGTACTTTCAACTGCCCAAACACTAAAACTGGAAGACCACAGTGTATGTACACCCAAAGGTGAACACATTTGCACGTATGTACAGAGTCATTTTCTGAGTGTGTTATGGGGTAGGAAGAGGAAAGATCTCTCCCCACTGTTCACAAAAGAGCCCATATGGATTTTGCCAGAATGTCCACTCCAGTGATCATTCATTTGAATTGTCTTCATAAATCATAACTTGCTGTGATCCCAAATCTTAGCTATGGGAGATTAGACCTATAAGTATATAATATTTAAAAGAAAATTCAAAAATGTACAATTCTGTAGTGTATTGGGGCCCACTTGTGCTTCCAGTAGGCACCGTTTTTTTTTTTAAAATGCCATTTTGAAGGTGAATGACTCAATGACTCAGTGACAACCACCATCTGTGTTTGAAGCTTATTAACTTTCAAACTATGCACCATCAAAAAAGAAAATGAAAAATATGCAGAAGGCATGAACGACTGAAGGATCATGCCATTTGTCCTCGTGACATTTGCTCCTTGTGACAAATGTCTGACAATAAGAAAATATCTACTGTATATAGAAATTTAATTGTATGGCATAACATTATTTTTTGAGAATGAAGGCATGGAGGATCTTTTTAAAGCTCAAGATTATCTCAGTAATCTAAAGCGAAGATTTTAATTGGATCATCCTATGACTTAAAAAAATCTAATTAAATGTTCTTGTACAAATCTTAAGTGACTTTCATGTCTGGAGAAGCTCATAAAATCTAAGATGAAAACCTCTCAGATAGCTCTTTGGATTTTATTAAACACCTTTGAAGCAACAAAGTAGTTCAATACCAGCCTAATAAAAGCAAATTACTCGAGTAATTTCTATACTTGTTAGACTAAAGCCCATCTTACAAGTGCTTTACCTTGTCTGTAAATTGAGAACTTTTCACCAATTAACCAGCAGATCACAAATGCCTTAGGAAAACATCAAAGGGCTAAGGATAGATACAGCAAAATATTTTTTTTCCATTTACTATTAATTATTTTGGCTCTAACATTACGTAATGAAAAGCTAACAGAATGTAATCCATTAAAGATTACTCCAAAGATAGCAGTCGTGTAATTATTTTTGCAGCTGTAAAAGAGATACGTAGTTGGGGATTGCCTTAGGTCTTGGCAATTGAACATAAAGTTATAAATTTAAGGATTGCTTCTCTTGCTGAAAAAGCAATTTTTCTTGTCTGTCCTTTATAAATTGAGTCTGAAATGTAAACTGAACATACGCTTCCTTTTGAAGATGTATTAGCAGCAGACTCTGCAATCCCAAACAGTACGTTCTTTTAGGCATACGGGGGTTCAATTTTCAGCATGTGTATCTCATTTGGGAAGCTGAAAATCATTCGGAAATGAAGAAACTGAAATAAAAACAGGGAACTGTGACTAGTCCAATGGTTTGAATTCTCTCCTTAGCTTTCTGTCTTTAGCCTAAGGTCTGGTCTGATATCCTCCAATTCCTATTTTGAAGTGTCCCCCCAGCATGGTTTGTTTGAAGGCACTTACTCTGCCTGTGCCAATGTGAGAACCAGGTTAGCCCAGCTACTGAATGAGCAGGGAGTCAAGCTAATTGCTTCCTTCTTCCTTCCTGTCACTTTCTTTCTGCAGTGAGGTTTTAGAGTTGCATTCTGTGCATCTGAAAGGCCTTCTCTGTCTTGATCTTCCTGAAGGAAGGTTCGTGCTCATCTAGTACCTTCACAGAAACAATGCCCGATTTTTAATACATAAATCAAAAGGGTAAGTCCACCCTACAGTTTTGCCTATTGGGAAGTTGCAATCCAGACAGAGAACCATGGGTGGGCTTATTTAACCAGACAGGATAATGATGTGTGAAAACTAGGAAACAGTCTATACATATGAGTCATATAAGTCAAGCTGCAAACTTGACTTTCAGACTCTCGGTAATGGAACTGACTGGTTACTTTGCCTTTCTCCATATCAATACTTCCAAGAGACAGCCCTCTTCTCCCTTCAAAAGTTGCAGGATCCAGATACAAGAAATCACACCTTTGCATTCTCATAGAATCATAGAGTTGGAAGGTAACTACAAGGTAATCTAGTCCAACCCCCTGCCTATAGTAGGAAATTTCCCTAGAGCATCTCCAGCAGGTTCCTGTCAAGCCTCTGCTTGAAGGTCTCCAATGAGAGAGAATCTACCACCTCCCTTGGCAATCTGTTCCACTGTCCAACCGCCCTTATTGTCAAGAAATTCTTCCTGATGTCCAAGAAATCTCATCTCTTGCAGCTTGTACCCATTTTCTGCAGTAATTGAGCTACCCCTCCCCATTCACAACTATTCATACACATGAGAATTTCCATTTCACCTGAAAGTACAGTAGGTACACATTGCAAGACTGAACAAAATTTGCCTGGAGAGTTGTATGAGATAGCTAGAGTGTGATGAAACTAACCCACATTATAAGTGATCTGGAGCACACATTCCTGGATTCATGATACAATTGGTCATGTCATGAAAATTAACTGAAGGGATCAAAAGTCATACCTTATGGTGCACATTTTTTGTTTTTCTAAACTCTTCTGTCCCTGTGCATAAAGCACATTACTTTGAAATAAGCATCAAATGAAGCAAACCTTACTAAAGTTACACTTGACCCCAATTCTTTTCAATCCTACAGTTGCCTTTTTCTTTGCTTCCAGTACTGATTTTTCAACTATTATGATAATCTTTGTATTTCATTGAACAAATTGTCCAACCCACTGTTCTAAATCTACATGCTTTCTTTACTATACACTATACAGAAAGAAACTCAAGGATCCTTTGAGAAAGCCATAAACATTTAAGCCAGTAAAAATGGATATGATATTCCAACTACAAATCAGAGATGGGCACGCAACTCGGAGTGACTTGACTCGAGTTGTTCAAAACTCTGTTTTTCAGTGACTACGTGACTCGAGTCTCGTATGCGGCTGGCCCCGACTTGATTTGTGACTGAGAGGCAGGACTCTTAGAGTAGGGACTCTAAATGTCTCATATCCCTAAACAAGTCACCAGCGTATATGTGTGTTCTGCTGCTGCTTCTGTGTCTCAGTGGGACACCTTGTGGGCAATCCAGAAGCAGGCATCCAGAGAAGGATTGCAGTAGCTGATGGGGTGAGACGAGGAGGATAGGTTCCCAGAGGCAGGGACTGTGGAAGTGCAATGAAGGGAGGAAGGGAGGCTACAGGAGGGTGTGAGAGGAAAGAGAAGGTGGGGCAGTCAGTACAGGGGTGGGAGGCTCTTTAAGGAACAGATGGCTTGAATGAGGGAGGGGAGAGAAGGAGGCAGCCTAAGGATGGGGAGGGCAAGTCATCCTGCACAATACAAATGGCTCAAGTTATTTTTCTGCAAAAGCCAGGAAGAGTCAAAAGAGGGAAGAGGGAAACGCAACTTTTCTCAGAGTGACTTGAAGCTCAACATGAAAAGACTATAAATTCAATGTGGGTGGAATTGCGAAGGCAGTGCGCTGTGACTTGTAAGTCAAGTCAGGGGTGCGCTGACTTACGATGACGTACGATTTGGGCTCACAGGCTGAAATATACTTCTTTCAATGCAAAGCAGATCCTACTTTGCTTGTTAGGGTCTGTCATGCTTATGGATCACAGAATGTATTTTAACTTTTCTGTGTTGCTTTTCTGCCATTCAAGGTGGATTAACAATTTGTTAAAAACAATGAATAAAATAGTACCACTACACATGCGCATACCATGTTTTAAGCATGCAAAGTATATAACATGGATTATCTTGACTCAGTCCTTACAACAACACTATAAGGTAAGCAACAGTGCCATCCTATATACATATATACCTACTCAGAATTAAGCCCCATGGCATTCAATAGGGCTTAATCTGACAGAATTGTCTAGGATTACAGCCCAAGTATTATTATCCCCCTATTGCAGCTGAGGAACTGAGGCTGAGAGGCTGTGGCTTGCCCAAGGCCATCTAGCGAATTCATGGCAGAGACAAATTTCACAACATAGTTTATAGCAATTACAAATTCCAGAAGCCAATAAGCCAAGCTAGACAGTCAGCCAGGGTGAAACAAAAAACAGATAATACAACACCAGAAGCCTTGTTGAAGAGGCCAGACCAGACACTATCAGACATCTAAAATATGGTAAAGAAGGTGACAGACGTTTGGGAAGAAGTTCCATAGGCGGTCGTAACTACAGAAAAGGCCCTCTTTCCAATAACTATCCACTTAAAGTCCAGAGGTGAGGACTCTGAGAGGGCATCTGGCTGATCAGACCTGTTGGTTCTTGAGCTGCCTGATCCTGGACCATTTAAGGCTTTAAGGATGAAGTCCAGCACCTTGAATCACATCGAGAAAAACTGGAAGCTACTGAAGACCCTAAAGAACTTATGCTACATGCTCACATTGGCAAGCTCCTATCAAGGTTGTTACTTTCTAAACAAGATACCATTAGCTAAGACAGTCCCACATATAACATATTACAATTATCAAAGGGAGATCCCCTATATTACATGTCACAGCAATGAAGGAGGAACGCCAGTAAGGTATACTAGCATTTATTTGTAAAAGACAAAAATTGCCAAGACAAGGAAGGACGGGAAATGTACCGCTCAATCCTACTAAAAGGCAGTGCATGCAGAAAACATGTTCCACCACTGGTGGCAAAAGTGCTTTGCAGCAGCACAGGCACCTGGCACTCCAGTGGGAAGGCCGGAGCTCCCTTTGTGCTCAGCAGAGCAGGTAAGCCCAGGCCAGGGTTGGGGGAGAAAAGGGCAAGGAGGGAGTTGAACAGAGAGGGGGAGGGCAGAATGGAGAGGAGTTGGGTGTGGCAGGCAGATTGGGCCCAGGAGAAGGGCTTGGCAGGATTTAGGTGCTCACTAAATCCCAGGCCTGATCAGCCTGCACAGATTTATGTTGACTTGTGTGCACACCAGTGTCGCTGAATCGCCACATGTAGATTTAGGTTGGATGGGGTTGTAAGCGACTGACAGCGTAATCCTAACCAACTTTCCAGCACTGACATAGCTGTACCAATGGGGCATGTGCTGCATCCTGCAGTTGGGGGGGCAGTCATGGCATCCTCTTCAAGGTAAGGGAATGTTTGTTCCCATACTTCAGAGCTGCACTGCCCTTACCCCGGTGCTGGAAAGTGGGTTAGGACTGCGCCCTGAAATTGGTTAAGAGGGATGCTTCTAGGAGAGGACAGAAATGATATAAAACATTCTTAAGCCACGCTGCCAGCTTGTCTTCACAACTGAATTGACAGAAAAGCATACCAGCAAATCAAAAACTGACTCAAGCTTTTGGTTTTGTCTGTCTCTCCAGCACTGACACATCCTCCTGGGAAGATTAATAGAGCACACTGCAGTAAGGTGTCAAGGCCAGAGAAATTGAATCTTAGGCACCCCACTGTATACTTTGTTACCTTTCCCCAGCTGGAGCAAAAAAAAAAAAAGGCAGAAACTACAGAGGAAGGGATGGGTGGGGAGGACAAGATTAATGTGCTTGATATGTTTGTCTGTCAGTTCAACTAGGAAATGTGTTTACCATGTGTTTATAGCACTGCATTAATGAATTTAGCACAGTATTGCTGACAATGACTAGCGGGGGCTGTTCAGAAGTTTCAGATATGGATCTTTCTCAGACCTACCTGGGAGATGCCAAGGGTTGTACCTGTGATCTTCATACAAAGTATGTGCTCTACCCACCTACAGCCCCAGGAATATTCAGAGGTTCAGATGGTCCCTAGCAAAACTGCATCTTCTCGTTAGAAGTGCAGTATCTTGTTAGAGCAGTATCTCGTTCTCGTTAGAGCAGTATCGCACTGTTTTTTCTAAATACTACAATGCATGTACAACAACAACAGTCTCCTGACTAATGTATTTTTACCTCCTTTGTAGAGACATCCTATATTGGGTAAAACAAGAAAACGAACAAATGCAGTTGGCCCTCCTTATCTGCAGTTTCAGCACCTGTGAATATGTCTCACTGCAAGTGCTTACCTGGCAGGCCTCAAGATACATCCTTCCAAATAACTCCCCATCATGTAACTACCCATCATGTCTGAGGTGCAGAGTGGCCATGTGCAGCCTCCCTGCATCTCAGAAGGCCTCCTGGTAGCTTCTAAGAAACACTTCTGGTTTGTTAACAAACAAAAAAAAAGGCTCTGGAAGGCCTTCTGAGGTGATTATCCAGATTCCATCTGGAACTCCTCTGAGGGCCCCTCTCCAGTGGATTTGAATATCCATACGTTTCAGTATCCACCGGGTGGGGGTCCAGGAATGGCTTTCCCATGGATAACAAGGGCCCACCATAACACATTTAGATTGCTTTAAAATCATGAGGTGATTAGACATGAACATTTTCGGTATTCTTGATGACATGAACGTGAGTGTTCTTGACGTGAACTTATTTGTAAACTTATGTTCTTGACATGAACAGTCCCTTTATTCTTCATTTTGGAAAGGAACATATCTTAGTGAATAAGTAGTTTCCTTTGATAAAAATGTTTTAACAGCGTGTTCCTTGAAAATGCGCTCACAATTTAAAAATTCAGGGAACAATGCAATTAGGGGTTGTTCTAGTGTTATCTTCATAGTACAGGGGCTGCTGCAGTGCAATAATTTCCTGCACCACCTTGCAAACCTTCAGCCATGCTGGACGAGTTCATGATACAGCAACTTCCCACGCAGCTTGGAGTGCCACATCAGCTCTTGCACTGCAAAGATGGGGCTTAAGGCACCCATTATTTGTCAGGAATAATGGGTAGGGAAAATACTTCTAATCTCAAGATTAAAGTATTATGGTTATATCTCTCAATTTTAAAATCATACAGGTAACACGTTATCTCCTCTAAGGAGCTGCTTACAACCACATTACTATGTTCATTCAATATTCCAAACTTCAGGAAGAAAGCAAAATCCATAACTAAAATAAAATAAAATGGCATGCGTGTTTGTGTATAAGGTTGCAAACTGACAGACCACAGACCTAATCCCATCCCCTGACAGATGCCATGAGGGCCTCCTGTTGCCAACCTCTTCTTTCCCTCCCCCCCTATTTTGCAAGAGTTCGGAGGGAGGGAGAGCGAGACGGAGCCTTCTTTTAGCTGTCATATCTCAAACTCATTAGGCATGCCCCTGCCTTCACCATCAGGAAGGCACAAAGGGAGGCAGACAGACTGCACAATGCCAGTGACAGGAGGACTGCTCCTCTCCTTCTCAATCTTTAGTACGCGTTTTCTTAGGAAGGGGACTGAAATAATCCTCCTCTCCCTGGTCCAGACTAACCTCTGTTGCTATCATTTGGCTGAGCACTGCCAACCTTGTCAGCCGTTTTCTGGTCTACTGTAACTATGTCCTCTCAGGGAACAAGTAGGCAAGTTTGAAAAATAAGTGAACTCGGATTCAGCCTAGTTCTGTCTATGATCTGCCAGACCCTACACTAGCTCCTGGTTCTAAACCTGGTTCCATTGATGACTCTGCTTCTCTTGCCCTAGGGCTAATATTTTTAGAACGAAAAGGTGGCATATTCTTCATGCGGTCTCAGCCTATACACAGTTGGGTGTGCCAATTTCCAGGTAAAGCCAATCCTATCAAAATTCAATTACAAGACTACCAAGAGCAAGCATTAGCTCTCTCTATATTCACTGTTCCCCTGCGACTATCTCTGAAATCAATTCATTTTGAATCAGCTCTGAGAAAAGGAAATGACCCTTCCCCAAACTCTCATAGAACACCTGCGGACCATCCGCGGCACATCAGTGTGCCATGGTACACTGGCTGAAAATAGCTGAGCTAGACTATAAAACACAGCTGGGAGGTTGTATTGCTCCAACCCTCCCTCTCCCTCCCATAAACACCACAATGACAGGAGGCAACTAACTAGAAGAAGAAGCAGGGAAGAGCTGACTTTCCCTCCCTCACAACAAGAATCCTGCCCCAACGGTCACCTGGCCCATAACCACAGAGGCAATGGAGGGATAGTAGCCAGAAAGTCCTACTGCTACCAGGAGATTGCAGGATCTCCATCTGAGCATGAACAGCAGCCAGGGAAGTTCAGCCTGGCCCCACCTGGATGTAAATGCCTGTTAATTACTCATCCCTGTGTTCTAGTATTGTCAAACTGGTCTCCCTCCTTTATCTTTTCACTCTGCTCCCTTTCTCTTGTGACTCTTGTCTTTGAGTTTGTAAGCCTGAGGGCAGGGCCTGTGTATTAGTATTATTTATGTGCAGTGCCTGCCAGTAGCATTGTGTATTGAATTTTAATTGCTGCAAGCTGCTGTAGGATACTACTTTTGTCCAAAAAGGAGGCTAAAAACACAACAGACAAGTCAATACGATGCAAAAGTAAGTTCATAGTGCTGCGTGAAACATAATATGTTAGAATGCTATCATAATGAAATGTCATAAAAAGAAACAGAAACCAACGGAACTGATAGGGGATTTCAGAGCTGAATGAAATCATTCTCTTTAGGGAGTATTTATTAACTTGCTTTAGATATTAATATGCATCTTTGGAAGGATTTTCTGGAAAGGAGATAATAAGAGGGATGAACAACTTGAAAGATACTAACCAGAACAAACTTGCACAGCCAAAAGAAGCAGTAATCTAATGTCCGGCTGCAAGGTAACCGAGCCCTTGTTTCAAGCTTTTGATAGTGGATCAGCACATACATTCTCAAAAATAAAACAAAAGGGGAGTCCCAAGAGAGGACATCCAAGAGGTGATGCCTTAGTGCAATCCTTCCCAAACTTTTAGATCAGGACCCACTTTTAAAAATGACAATCTATTGTGAGCTGCTAGATTAAAAAAAAGATTAGATTAAAAAAAGATCTAGAAAGAAATATGTTATTTTATTAATATTAATATTAATATTAATATTAATATTAATATTAATATTAATA
>JAJKFI010000029.1:12717210-12827049 GCA_029204185.1 Lerista edwardsae
TAATATTAATATTAATATTAATATTAATATTAATATTAATATTAATAATAATAATAATAATAATAATAATAATCAGGGTCCTGTGCTCCCAAGACTGTAGATATTTGTTAGATTTTCTCTAGAAATGGTATTTAAGGACTGTTTCCCCTAATATAAACCTTTAGAGTCAAGCCAGGGTACCCAGAAGGCTGAACTGGAGAGCAAGATGTGCATGAAGGACTTTCAGGCCAACTGGGTTCACATCTGATTTACAGCATGCCAATTACTAGAAAAAAAGCAGAAAAGTGTCATTTTTATTGGGGGGGGTGGGGTATGAAGATTACCTCATCATACCACAGGTTAGCATTCTAGCTAACTATTTTCTTCTCCAAACTGGGCAAGGATGCTTGCAAAGTTTTTTTTCTCCAATATTTTTAAAAGAACTTTTTGTTACCCACTAAAAATCAGAATAATTTCTGCAGTGCAAAGCCATAGGACACTACTTCCCAAAGTGGTGGATCGGGACCCACCACCCTGGGAAGCAACTGCTTCTGCTCCTTTAAGGGGTGGGATTGGGGAAAGCAGCAACATGATCCCCAGGATTGTGCGGTTGAGCTTCCCGAAGGGGATTTTTTTATATTTACCCCGGCAGTGCTGGCATCAGGGTTGTGTGCAGAGCCCTGGGGAGCCCCCTCCCCCTCAAGGCTCCCCAAGCCTCAGAAAGCACTTAAAGTGCAATTGCGACCATTTCCAGTTTCACGATTGCTAGGGGTGTGGCTTTTTGTTGAAAACCGCTTTTTGGCAGTTAAACAACGCCTTTTGGCAGTTAAAATATCTGAATAAAACACAAAACACCACAATATGCTATTTTAATCAAGAAAGTTTGGAAAAACTATCACCAAAAAAAACACATCCCTAAGGATTGCAAACTGAAAGTGGTCACAATTGCATTTTAAGTGCTATCTGAGGCTAGGAGAGCCCTGCAGCGGGGGGGGGGGCGCTCCTAAGGTTCCACATACCCCCTAATGCAGTGCTGCAAGGGGTAAGTCTAAAAAAATCCCCTTTGGCAAGCATAGCAGCATGATCCTGGGAACTGCATTGCTGCCTTTGCCCCATCCCTGCAAGGACTTACATGGCCCCCAACTCCCTTGGACAAGTTTGGGAACCACTGCCATAGTGTATTCAGAGTTGTTACAATATAAGATACATGATGAATGAGGAAAATATAGCCTGTACAGTGGACTATGAGAGGGCTGGGGGGGGGGGAGTTTGTGCAAATTCTTGCAAAAAGTTTCCACCCACAGAAACACTTCTCTGGATTTGGGGACACTCTCCTTGAGGGTTATTAAAAACTAGCGGAAGGCCATCTTTGATGCAAAAAGGCAGCTTGCGAATCATACACAGAAAGGTGGAGTAAAACAATAACAACCAAATGCATCATATTTGAAGTATATTTTTTAATCCTTTGCTCTTTTTAGACCCTAATTGAAACGAACAAACAAACGAACAAACAGTATTCACAAGTACTGTAAATAGAAAAAAAAACATTGACATTCTTGGTTCTGAAATATATAGAAAAGAAATGATAAGAGCATTAAAATATTGCTCTCAATATCTCTGGTTTTTAAAGAAAAAAAATCCCCAGGGATATTTTGTTCATTTGCATATCATATTGTGGGGGGGAAAAAAAGCGGAGGGAACACTCTTCTTTGCTCGGCTGTTCTCTGCTTAATCGAAATTGATTGGCACTTCCCTTGCTTTGCAATTATAAATGGCTGCTTAGGCTGCCTTTTTAATATTTAGTGTAAGACTTAAAAACACACATGCTTGCATGCTTGTGCATGTGCATGCCCATGCGCATGCATGCACACACAAAGTCCTTGTTACAAACTGTTTCAAATTATTATTTTTCTTTATCCACTTTTGTGCTATTCTTACAAAAAATGACATGCCTAACAGTTAGCTGTTCCCATAAGATGTGAAATTAGAAGCGTCTGTACTACACATAAGGCTGTAAATTCCAAGTGATTTATATTTTAAACTGACTAGAGTACAACAGATTAAATATTTGTTGTTATACACAGGAAACTCATTCAACAATTTTGGAAGCAGCTTCACAACAGAGCTAAATGAAGTTTTCACCTGATTTTTTGTTTCTACCGATGAAAGAAGGACAGTGGATTTAGTTAGTCCTTCTATATACATTAAATTATTACACTTAACTTACTACTGTATGAATATCATAAAGACGTTAACTCTTTTACAGAAGGAAGAATGATCACTACTCTGTTTATATGTTTTGTACAAACAAATGTCATGGGAGAAAATTCTACCATCATTCAAACTATTTTAAAAAGTTAATAGCCAAATTCAGTCAGCAATGACAGAAACAACTGATGTTCACATGCATGTATCATAAAAGCATAGGCCATATTAAAGTACCTGGAGATTTAATTAAAAGAAAAATGAAGCTTCTTAATGAGAAGCACCAGTGCCATAAACAATGAAAATGCACATTATTCCCTAATAGTATAAATAATTTAAGAATTCACCAGTGGAAATTAATCTACCTAAGACTGAACACACACAACAATGCCTATTTCAGTTGAATAATGAGGCAGGGGGGAAAAATCAGATGGACAATTAAAATTTAGACTGAATTCCCCCCTGTAGAGGGGCAGGGAGGAGAACAAAGACAAAAATATGCAACTAAATAGTTATAAGAGTAGAAATTTTTTAAAATTATAAGTATTATATGTTTATGATTTTAACATAGTTCTGATTTGAGTGAACAAAGATATGTTTATCCATGTTAATGAAGTATTAACTAAAGTTCTCAAAACACATTTTCTTAGCACCACTGTTCTTTGTATCTCTCATTTTCAATACGAGAAAATTTATATGCATAGGTTGAAATAAATAATAATAATAGTCGCAATTTGAATTCTTCTTAAAAGGAGCCCACACCTTTTTGTGCCCAAGATAAAGGAACTACCTAATTCAAAGAGAAAGACATTCATGGTACCTTAATCTTCCCTTTGAAATTGAAGTTAGGCATTAAGTATCATCTAGCAAGACAAACATCATTGTACAGTATTCAAGACAATTATTATTTAAATATATGTTACTAAGGGAAGAAAGAAAATGAAAAGTGAAATACTGTGTGTTTATTTCAAACTGCGAGCAAGAGCAGAGGTATCATCATGACTCTGAAGAACTGGAACTATTCTAATGTGAAAAATTAAAAAAAAAAAACTGACACCAACTCTTTCATCAGGAATGGGAGGGATACAAATGAGTTGTAAGGTATCTGATTCCATGGACAGAGGTCAATGTAGCTATCCATGTTGATGTAGTTATCAAGGATCTGTGGAAATATCTTTTAACTTTTTAGTAGACTTAGAACAAGTTTAATGTTCTAGGGAGGTACAAGACAGTGTCTAATCTTTCACAAGGAACTGTTTTGGAATGCAAAAATGCTGCAAAATGGAAGAGAGGTTGATTGTTTTAAAGTGCACTTATCTCAAAATTTTTCTGTGTGTGATAATCTAATACTTCATGGTGAAGGCTAATCTAGAAACCGTCTCCTTGAAGCATAAACTTTCTGTGTGCAAGGATATCTTGAAGTGAGGTGAGCTTACAAATATCAATATCCCTTGCACATTCCTCAACATAATGTATGTGCTCCCTTGAATAATTAAATAGAGACAAAGAAAGAAGAAATTACGATACTTTTAGATGAACTAACTAGTCTTCCAACTTCAGGAAAAAAAAGAGATGCTGCAAGCAGAATTCTGAATGACACAAAAACATTCTTCCAGGAACAAGAAGGCCCAGGAAAGGGACCCACCCAACACAACAATGAGCCATACACACACATATAAGTTCTCCCAATCATGCATCGGGCACCGTCATAAGTATTGACCAGATGACCAAAAGATTTTTTCAACATTAAAATGGAACAAATAGGATTTATTTGAGCACTGTGATGGCACCTCCTAGTTCACCGATGTACTTTCCAACTACAAAGACGTCTATGGCTCCAAATTTGGATTTTGCAAGTTGTCGGCAAAACGTGCCACAATCTATTTTGAATGTGTGGCAGTTCTGATCTTTTTTCCCCCTACACATATAGCATATAATTTTGCATTAATATTTATATAGTTACTATACATATATTTCTTATAAATCAGGAGCAGATCAAAGGCTTAAGTAGTGAAAATTGAAAAGAAGCATGCCTGAATCATACAGCAGAGACATTGCAAAGGGCAAGTAAAATAAAGGCTCTTTAATTAAACTCAGCAATTAATAGCAAGCATGCTGTATCTGTTATTAATGTGGCAATTGGAAACATCAGCCAGATAAATAAATGGGTAAGCAGTAAAAGACGTAGCTTTATTTTATTATATATTTTAATAGAGGGCAAATCTAGTTAAGCAGATGGGATTCAGAATTTCTCAATGAATTCAGCATCTGTGTGTACATGTTGCACAAATGCCAATTAAAATGTGTCAGAGTAAATTTAAATCCCTTGCTGATAGAATGTGAGCCAATCAAGCTGATGGAGGAGCAAGGTTAAACCTAATCATCCACTGAACTTGCTGCAGGTTGCTCTCCAAATGTACAGAAATTCCCAGAGATATAATAAAAACAGAGCTCCTATTGATTCGTGTTTATTTACATTCATAACCCTTCTCAAGCTTTCGGCTGAAGCTCAAAGAAAAATAAATCACTGTATGTATAGTTTGGCAAAACCTTAATCCAACAAACACTTATTCGATTATAGACTCTTCAGCAAAAAAAAATTTCTGTTTCTTACAGCAGCTGTTTGACTTCTCTGCATGTAAAAAAGTCTTAAAGTCCTAGAAAAATATGCCAACAATTTGACAATTTTGCGTATTTGCTAATAATTCGCATAATACAAAGCGAAGAGAGTTTGAAAACCAAATAAATGAATGCTTGCAAGTTGTTTTTACAAATACTACAAATACTGATGGACCTGATGGTCCTAAAAATACTGATGGACCAGTCCTGAAATCTTACAGTTCTTTTGAATATATAGGACGGTTAGAGTGTGGCTAGGTTGGTAACTGGCCCAGGGCTCGTAAACTTCTTTGGATTCACCTAGCTGGACCTAGAAGCCCACTCCATACTCATCTTTAAGTGGGGCAGCAAGTGCCCCACTATAGTAGTAGCAACTTATAATTCCAATGGTAGGTAATATCTAGAAACCCATTTTGCTCTCACTGAATACACACCATAAAAAAGAACTGCTCTACAGACTGATGTTAAAGTGTCAAATTGGTTGACACCTAGTTAACAGAGTTCCAAAATACAACCTACTAAACAGAATGGAAACTGAAATTTGTGCTATAATATTTAAATAATTCTGACAGGTTTTGAAATACTGAATTCATTTGCCCAGGTTGCAATACATTATGCAAACAGAAAACAGAATTTTTAATTTCTATTAAAAATGCTGTTCCTGAATAATGCATGTGTAACCTTTTTTATATGCAAAAACAATGCACGAACACAAAACCAGTGCATATTGTTTCCAACCAAGTTAAACTAGAAGGATATCATATAAAGCACTCTTAACCACCCTTTGGCAAGTTTAGCTTAATCAGAGCTTTTCCACTAAATTACCCACCTGAACAGAGAGACTGCTCAATTTTATCCTGCTATCTAACACTGCACATGATCTTTGCACATGTAGGTAATTGCTAGGGTGGAAAATTGCAGCAAGTATGATGGCACAGATGTTCTTTTTCAGTTGACCAAACAGTATGAAAGGAAACAGATTTTATGCTTCATGTAGATTTTTATTTAAGATCCGATGCCTTTTATTTATAAGAAATGTTTGGAATAGGTATCTGCTTTCTTTGAACAGGAGAGACTTTTATATTACACCATAACTCTGGAGAGTGAAGTACAACATCACAGAAACATCATTAAATGCTAGTAAGTAAACCATGTTTGATTGTTTTATGTTGCTATCTAAGAGCATTCTAAGTTGCTAGCAAGTGTTTCAAAGAATGCTTAGTAAAAATCAAGTGGACACACACTGTAGAATTAATTAGAAAGAGGCTTCAGCACATACCATTTGAAAAAGCAGAATGATAAGCTGTCATGAGCTGTGATGTACTGGTTTAACAATTGTATACAGTAAATGTTACTTATCAGGTTTTATTGGCAAAGGACACACAATTAAATAAATAGTCATTCAAATCGCAGGTGAGATCACAACTCTGCAAGTTAAAAAAGAAGGAACTGGTTCAAATGTTCAATGACACATAAGGTTGATTAGACTTAGAATTGCCAGATCCAAACTGGGACAGAGTGCCTATACCTTTAACCATTGTATAGAAGAGGGAATTTGGGAGGGTGCAGCTTTTGAAACCCTTCCATCATGAGCTGCACTTGCCCAAATTCTTTCTTCTATACAATGGTTAAAGGTATAGGCACTCTGTCCCAGTTTGGATCTGGTAACCCTAATTAGATTGGGCACAAAACATGAAGTCCCTTAAGCCCGTATGTTCCTCCTCTCCTGTCCCTTCCCCATCTCTTCCTTCCCCAACTTTATCTCTCTTTACCATCCCAAACTGAAGAGGCTTTGAAGGTCATGGGACACTGCCTGGAGGCAGTTGGGGAATAGATGAAAGCCAATATTGTTAAGACTGAATCCAGAAAAGACAGAAGTCCTCCTGGTCAGGAAATACTCACTGCAGGCACTAAATCTTTCTCCCACATTGAATGGAGTGACACTTTCCATGTAAGAACAGGTGCGCAGTCTGGGAGTGCTCCTGGACTCTCAGCTGTCTCTGGAGAACCAGGTAGCAGCTGTGGCTAGAAGTGCATTTGCTCAGCTCCGATTGGTGTGCCAACTATGACCATACTTGAGCCGTTCTGACCTGGCCACAGTGGTCCATGCGTTAGTGATTTCAAGGCTGGACTACTGTAATTCACTGTATGTAGGGCTTCCTTTGAGAACAGTTCAGAAGCTACAGTTAGTACAAAATGCAACAGCCAGGGTGGTCACTGGGGCTAGACAGTTTGACTCAGTAGGACCACTCCTTCAGCAGCTGCAGTGGCTGCCCATTCATTTCCAATCCCAACTTAAGGTGATGGTACTGACCTTTAAGGCCCTTCATGACTTAGGCCCAGCCTACCTAAAGGACCGTTTTCTCCCATACAAACCAGTTTGCCCTCTTAGATAATCTAAAGGGGTTCTCCTGCAAGTGCCCTCTCTGTCCCAAGTTAAAGGAACGGCAGCCCGGGAATGAGCCTTCTCTATAATGGCTCCACAAATACGGAATTCCCTATCAGAACTAATTAAGAACTACACACTCCCACATGGCCTTTCAGAGAGGGCTCAAATCATACCTATTTAGTCTGGCCTTTGGATGATTACTGGTTGTTTGCCCTCTATCCCTCCGGTATTCTGTCATAGTTTGTTCACACCCCTGGTCTATTATTTCCACCATGTCCATATCATAGTGTGATATGGAGAACTGGGTCTAGCTTCATTCTTGTACATTCTGTGTTCCCATTAATGTTTAATGTTGTTGTTGTTTTAATGTGTTTTACTCATTGTGGTTACATTGTATTTTGTTTTCTGTAAGCCGCCTTGGGCATTTGCTTCGGCATGGGAAAGGCAGGGTATAACTTCTTCAAATAAATAAGTAAATAAATCTTGCATGCTGCTAATATCCAGGGATGAGAAACTCATCAATTCTCAGGTTCCCACTCCTCACAACTCGACTCATGCACAAGTCCTAGCAGGCACCCTTTGCTGACTTGCTCAGAGCTGTGACTTGAGTCATTTTGACTCGAGTAAAGAGTCTTTTATGAATCAGGCACAACAGAGCACATACCAAAAGGGACTAGGCAAGACAGGAAAGGGTGGGATGGACTGCATGAGAGAGGGGACAGAAGTGGTAAGTGGGAGAAGGGTTGTGCACAGCATCTGAGCTGGGAGGCTTACCAGTACAACCCAATACTTTGCAGTTCTTTTGCACTAATAATGAGGCTTCTTCCTCCCAAGTAATGGAGCCCATGTGAGCCATGAAGTTGGAAAGCAACATGAGATTGCTAGGAGCATCCTCCTCGCTTTCCCTGGGCTTCTCAGTCTCCAGCCAATCCCAAAGCAAGAACCCCCTGGGCTCCTCCTTCTGCCCTACTTTGTCCAATGACCATTGGTTCCTTCAGAGATGGACAAGAGAAGCTACTCCTGCCTCCCTCTCCCCTTCTGATCAATGCAAAACATTAACATTTTCCTGGCTCCTGACTGGAACTACCGGTCCCCGCATGGTCTTTCATGTCATAAAAAAGGTAAGGAAGCACACTCAGATTCATGGGTTTTCAGATTGAGTTTTTCAGGTTCATACCTGAATTCGTGTACAAATCTCTTTACACACGTGTCACAAGTCTTCATGGGTCAGCAAAAAACCACATTTTTGCATTGGACTCGAGTCACCTGATTCAAGTTCCCATCCCTGCCAATATCCTGCTAAACTAAAACGGCAGCTCTGCAGCTCATCCAAACACAGAACAGTTGCTCAACTCTAAGTATATATTTTATCTGTGCTGTCAACTGATTATTTCTACACATTCCATTAATTTTCCAGAGTATAATTCCTGGCACTAAGAGGGCTCCAAAGTCAGGTATAATCAGGATAGCACAGGAAGCAGCTGATTTGCTGCCTACAGTCAGATGCTTGTTCATTCCAGTACAAAAGCTCAGATGATCTGTTTTATTACAGACTCAGAAAAAACACACATTGAAGTTCATAAATGTGTCTATTTATGCCATGTTTCTCTGGAATCACATGCTATTCAAATTCTTTTCCTCCCGCCTCAATTCTGAGTGAAAACAAACACAAAAAGTGAAAATGTATAACTGTGCATGTTTGGTGTTTTATCTTAGGCTAAAAAAAAAACCCTAACTAGGAAATACACACATTTCATAGTTGGTTTGTTGTTTTAACATTTGCTTCTGCAGCACAAATCCAAATCCCAAATCCAACATGGAAAGTTTTGTAACTCTAAAAACATTAGGAGAAATGGCCCCCAACTGCCAGGACAAACAGACAGTTCACTATTTTTCCCATTACCTAATTACAGCTGCTTCCTCTGGTCCTATTCTCAAGTAAAGCAGGAGGGTGAATTTGGCTGATGTGCAAGACACCAACAATGGTTTCTGTAAATAAGGGTCCAACCCTACTGAAGATTAGACTAGAGGTCTTTCTGACCGAAGAAGGCACATCCACTGTTGGAAAATGGCTGCCGATGCGAGTGCTCAGTGCCATTTTCAGTGGCCATTTTCGGATTGCTGCTATGCAAAGCAGTAGTGCTCGAGGACTCTCTCTGTAGGACTACACCCAGCAGAGCAGGTCTGGCAGCTGCAGAGGTGGGGAGGGGAAAGGGCAAAAAGGGGGTGTGACAGGTAGGGAGGCTGAGGGAGGGAAAGGATGATCTGGGGCCAAAGGTAGCCTCCCCATCCCCTTTCTATTCCTCAGACTTGTGCTAATGAAATCACTAAGAGACTCACTGTGAATTTTATTCATTTCTTATCAACAATTATTCAAAACATATAAGCAGCCTGAAGAACAATATACATACAGTAACCATGGCCTAGGTGAGAAAAAAAAATAAACAAATTGCCGGAAGTATTATAGAGGCCAGGTGGCCCATGATTATGCAGTATTACTGGCTGTAACTAGAGAAAGAAACTCTTGCCATGACATTTTACTTCTTCAAAGGTGATTCTACAGACATGAAACACATCAAAAGGCAAAAACACTTATAAAATATTGCAGAAAATAAGTACAAAATTTGATGAACCTGTTTGCCTAGGGAATAATGGAGCTGATTTGCTCTTTGGAGATTTTGAAGTTAAGTTCATTACAGCTTGACTCAAGTTGCAAAATGCTTTTTTGCAGCTTGTGTTAATTCAAGTAATAGACTTCACTGATTCGGACTTGACTCGAGTCCTGAACCTCCTTAGAGTGTGTGTATGTTTGCTTGCTTCCATTGCCTCTGTGTCACCCTGGAAAACCTAGTGGAAGATCCAGACCAACAGCAGCAACAGACCCAGGGGGAGGACTGTGGTTCCAAGAGGTGAGGCTGAGAGGAAGGCTGAAGAGTCAGTGACTTAAGACTTTATCCGGCTCAGTGACTGGAGGGCATCCCTGCTAATTTTACCATGTAAGAAAACAAACTGCATGAGATGAACTGGTTCTAAACGTGCAATGTTCGAAAGTTAATCTTAATGAATTTATTGGGACATTGGGATTGGTGTATTCTTTGAATGTAAAATAACTATGCAAGTATAAAAATGCTTTCCTATAGAATCAAAGATGTAAGTTACTACTTTCCTTTGTACATGTATACAAGTCTTGCAAAAGCCTAAGCAATCTGATGCTTCCTCTAATTGAAAAATAATACAGAGATAAAAGTCAGCAGAGCTTGCCTTTGTTCTCCTTCTATAAAGCCTTTGTTCTCCTTCAATTACACCATAAAAATGAAGCACAATAAAAAGTTATGGTATTTATCATCACTTCCAGAATCAAATTAATCAGCATCACCAGGAGATAGGAAATTTCTTAATATAAATATTGGACTTCATCAAGGCTACTGCATTGTATTTTCTTTCATAGAAGCCTTCTATATGAACCTTTTTTTAGTCTAATTGTATCAAATTACAAGACACAGTTCACATTCCATTGAAATTGCTGAGCTACCCACAAGATTGCAGCCCATGTCTTTTGCAGACTCCACAAGAGCACAGCTTTAGGCTGAAGACTGCATAGCAACACATGATTATAAATTATTTCTTATACTGGACCAATATATTGGATGCTTATATTGAACCAGTTCACACAACTCTTGTGCTTACAATAACTTATGTTCAGAATTTATCATTTTTAACCCTAGGCTCAAATACACTCTTGGTGAACCAGTTGCATGAACAACTAGTCATGAAATCTCTGAAAAATTCTAAAAATCCTTGTCCCACACATTGGCTCCATTCAGATAGTAAAATATCTAATATCCAATCCATTATTTGAAAATGCTATTTCCTTGACAGTGTAAGTACAAACTTGTTTTGCTGGGGATTGATCAAGGAGACAGTGCATTCAAGTGGGAGACATACCCTGGATCAGGCAGAAGTCAGGCAAAAGAAAGCTTGAAGGTCTCATTATTCATGCAGAAGAATTATCTTATTTGATAAAACCAATAAAAAGAGCAAATAACTCTTCACAAGGTGTAATTCACAAGTTTATGAAAAAATACTCGGAGTATGCCAAGAAACCTGCATGTTTTCACAAGTAAAATACCAAATGTTCATGCTCCAAACTATTTGCCTTTTTTAAACTTGTGCGCATGCAAACGCGTGCGCACACACACAATGCTATAGACCCAAGCTAAAATGATTACCAAATGTCAAGTAAACATTTACAGATGTATTGCCACAGAGATCAAAAGCAATTTCACCATGTCTGCTTGGATCTATTACTAGCCAAACTGAGAGACAGAGACATGCCCAAAATCAACTAACCCAGTAATGCAACCGAGCTGATTTTTCTAAAAGATAGATCTCCATGACCATGACTGTGCTGAAGGGTTTTCAGTTAAGATCTCTTGCCACACCTCAAATAGTACACAGTAAAGAAAAAAACCCTCTGGATTGGTATGCTCTAAGTAAAAGGCACTACTTGAATTCATTTCCTCTGTTAAATGTCCAACAGTTTTACAATAGTAACCAGAGGTAACTATTGGATAAACGTTTGTGCATAGAATGAAGTCCTAAACTGAATACATGCCTGGAATCCTGTGAAGGCAAATGTGCAATGAAAGGAGAATCCATGAACACAAATAAGGAATGGAGAGGACAAATCCTTCACATCTAGGTTATGGGGTTCTATACAATGACCAAGGACGACATGCACATGACTTGAGAATACTGATAACATCTTCGGGCAAAGTAAAGAGGGTGGTTCTGTGAATCAAGCGCTCAGCCTTCTATCTTGTGCCAGTTTCTTAGAACTGATGAGAGTAACTAAATTAAAAGTTGTGGCCCTGAACATGCATTATTCATGCAGAAGATCTTCTAAAATATACTATACCCACTTAACTACAGGAGTATAGTTATAATGTCATGAGTGGTGCATGGCTATGAAAACCTAACAATACCAGACTTGTTTTCCACCATGCAATTAATTAATGGGTGTTTACCCTCCCTGTACTAGACTTGAAAGCATGTCAGCTAAAGTGTATCATGAAATGAAGTCCTTCACACAACATAATTAGAAGAATAACTCCCAGCACAACTAATCACCTAATTTCAAACAGTATGAATACGTTTTAGTAGTCGTTTAAAATTATCATGCAACTTATCCCTGAGAGGAATGAAGAATAGCCATAGCCAGTAGCTAAGCAAACTGAGGGCGCAATCCTAACCTGGAATTAGGCCGGCACAGTTAGGCCAACCAAGTTTGCCTGGCACAAAGGACACCCTAAAGTATGTTTGGACCACTCTTGGAGTCAGAAATGCGCCATCCTCCCTGACTCCAGAGTGGTCCAAATGTGCTTTACAGTGGCCCTTTTGCCGGCTAAATTTTGCTGGCCTAACTGTGCCAGCTCCAAATTTTGATCTTTGGAAGGGCTTGCTCAGAAAAGGAATACAGACAAAGAGGGAAAGCTTTCAGGGTGAAAAAAAAGAGAAAACAAGTGGCCATGGAGAGAAAGGGAACAGAGGTGAGTTTCATACCAAGCCCAAATACGGATCCAGTGTCCTTCAACATTTTTCATGCCACTACCCCCAATCAATCAAAACATACAAAGACTTTCATGGCTGGGTGAGTCTAAAACAATTAAAAACGTTGCTCAAGTCTTCAAGCCATAGATTAAAACACATTGTGGGATAAAGTCCCAACATTTCACTTTCACCTATGGCAAGCCTCTTCAGGGAGTTACAACGAATTTAGTATCCTCTGTCACTGTTCTGAATAGCATCCCTTTTTAAGGTGGCTGAAGTAGATGTCTAACTGGCCTCACCTGATAGCTAGCCACAGCTTACTTGCCAGCTCCTGCTTGAATTTTAAAGGCATACTCACACATTTTTGGCTGTTCCTCATTACCACAATTTCCTATGCAGGCTTCTCCTAAAGGTTTTTTGTTCTAGTATGTTTAAGTACTAGAAGCTGGGCAGAACTTACTGTATACTGAGGGCCTCTTCTTTTTTGTTCATATTGTTTTTACACTGTTCATATTGACTTAGCACCAATCTCCACCCCATTTCCTCCTATCTCTTGTGTCTTCACAACAACCCTGTGAGGTAGCTGCCTGAGCAGGGCTGGCCTAGGAGATGTGGGGCAAGACAGCAAGAAGAGGCCATGCAGGATTATATCAAGAACTCAGTTTTGATAAGCAGTACCATTCTTGGAATGGATGCAAGCCCTCTTCTGCACAGACTTTGAAAGTTTGCTGCAACCCTCCCATATGAGGCTTTGCGACTCCATTGGGATTTGGACCCACAGGTTGAAGAACACTGAACAAACTATATGTTTACACACTGTACACACTGGGTTATGGAGCAAAGCACCAGCACTTTCCCACAGTCACAGTCCATCTGGTTTCCTCACACCCGTTTCTTATAACAGCTCATCTGACTTCCATACATTCCAACTTCCAGAACAGAACCAAGATGTAACTTGGTGACTTAGTGTACAGACGTAAGATAAGTTATATTTCTGAAGTGTCCTCCGGTTCTTCAAATCCCCCTGTGGCTGATGTTGTTAATTAAAAAAGCTGAGTTTCATTTGAAAAACTGCCAAGCAATAGGCAAACACCTGATATTGGCAGAAAGGGGTGCAGAAACAAATTATGTAACAATTACAATAAACTTTACCTGGATTTTTGTGCATTTCCATTTGTAATAGTCATAAAACAAATGTTTGCCCGAAAGCGGTGCCTGGAGAAATAATATGCAGAAACAACACAGAGGAGCTCAATGCTGACTGCTTTTACATGGCTTGAAGCCAACCACTAAGCCTAATCCTAGTTAAGTATTCACTGAGAATCACCCTTTCTCAGAGAATGAGGTAACAGCTTATCCAATTTGCATTTTCAATCACAACTGTCACCTGAACACACTACAAGTTCCTTCAGTTGTCACGCATATCCCAATTTTCTGACTTCTTCCATGGAAAATGGGTTGGGGGCCAAGTTGGATATGGTGCAATAAGCACAAACTATTTATTCTTCAGAAAAACACCCCAGAATCAAAGCCAAGCTGTAAGGTACAGAGACTACAAGCTGTGAACAAAGAAGCTCTCAGTTGAAATATTACTTTGGTTCCAATCCTATCCAACCAACGCTTGAGGTAAGGAAACAAATATTTTCTTACCTTGAGGAAGCCTCCTTGTCTGCCTTGTCTCAGGATGCAGCATACATCCCATTAGCATGGCTGTATCAGTGATAGAAAGTTGGATCGGATTGGACCAGTGGTGGGATTCAGAGAGTTCACCCAGGTTCTATAGAACCAGTTGTTAAATGGCCGGGCCCCGCCCACTCGCTTACCTCGGCTGGCTTCCGGGTTTTTTTTTGCTCCGGCTATGACGTCATAGAACCGGTTGTTAATTTATTTGAATCCGACCACTGGATTGGACCCTTCATCTCTAAACAAAGGTGACCTTTGGCAAGACACATACACCCAACTGCAATATAGTGATGATAATGAGAGCCACTGAAACATAATGGCTAAGAAACTAATTTGTAAACTAGAAAGTCCAGAGTTGATTTTCTCTCTCTACCATGAATTCATTGTGGCAATCATCTCCCTGGTCTACTTATCACAATAAGTAGGTGAGAGGAGATCTGCATTAATATAAATACTCTGAACCTTTCAGAAAAGTGCTGTACAAATAATGCTCCATGATGTCAGACATTTGAATGTGTGTACAGTGGGCTGTCATCTGCAGGTGCCTGCAGATTTGACTCATTGTAGTTGCTGAACCTGCATCTGGAGGGTATTAAGGACTTCACGGACGCAACTGGAAGTGCCTTCTGGTATTCTGAGGAGAAGGAAGGTTGAATGAGGTCTCCCTGCACCTCAGAAGGCCTCCCGACGCTTCAGAGAAGGACTTCCTGATGTTGGTGTGGGCTCTGCAGATTTAATTATCCACGGAATACTGTATCACAGGTTGGGTATGTGTGTCTGGGAACAAATCCCCTGCAGATACAGAGGGTCCACTATATTCATCCTAACAATGTATCTTGGAATGTCTAGAAACCTTTTTGAATTGCAACTGCAATAAATATATAGGGCTGTATCCTACAGTTTCTTCCACAAGCAAAAGCAAGCCTGTTGGTACAAGGGAGGGATGAGAACATTTTCACCTCTCTTCCATTCCTTCCGTGCCCCCTACAGAAATGATCCTGTTTCCCCAAGCTTCAGGAACATATTTTTACAGGGAAGGGGAGATCAGCAAGCATTACTTCTCCCATTCATACAAGTGGGGCTCCTTCACCTTATACATGGAATCTTGGGATACAACTCATAAAAAGTAGACTTTTATACGAATAAAACATATGGCCCATTCTTATCTGGGCCCTGCACTGATGGTATGCAGCAAGGGTTGCAAGTACAAATGGCTGTTAGCCCCAGGTACATGCAGGGAGAGGGTGGATCCCAGTGACACCAGCATGGGCCAGGATACTCATCCCCACTTTGCCTGTTTCTCTCCTCAGGTTTATACCAGCTTTATAGTATGCCTGAGGAGATCAGAAAGCCTCCTGGGGCACCTGGTGGGCCGCTGTGAGATACAGGAAGCTGGACTAGATGGGCCTTTGGTCTGATTCAGCAGGGCTCTTATGTTCTTATGTTCTAAAGCCACCAGGAAGAGCCTCTGAGAAGAATTTCAAAGGGATGCAAAGTTTCTTCTGGGCTCCATCCCTTCCCTTCTTCAATGGATCATAATTTCAGGGATGATATATAAAACTATGTAAGCTTATATAAATATGAATTCCATGCAAACATTTTATGAGATCCTAGGAAATTTCCAGCTCCCTCCCAGAGGCCCTATTTGACCCCAGGCTCAGGTACGATATACCCCTGTACCCCTCGCTCTTGGGTCCTGTGAAATTGGAAAATGCAAGATTCAAGGAAAGTTGTAGCCTTCCCCTTTGGCCCCGGGCCTGGGAACAATTTAGCCCTGCCGACTTTATAGGCCTTGCCAGCCAAAGTCCTATGCAGAAAATATTTTTATTTACTTTTGGAAGGCCATCGTTGTTGCTCTACCATTGGATGCAGCACAAGATCTAACACCACAGCTGCATAGCTGTTAATGATGGGGGACAGGATTGGGGCCATAATCAATTAAAGTGAACTCATGGTGCACAGCATGTCTACTCAGAGGTAAGTCACTGTGTTACATGAATCTTCTCAGTAGTAAGTATGTTAAAGATTGCAGCCTTTGTCAATTACTCAGTTGAGAGACAATGCTAGCTATCACATATTGTAGATATGTTTGCCAAATGCGCAGTTCAGAACTCACAAGAGGAAGAAATTGGTTACATACACATTCCCTATTTTTTGGAGAAGCAAAAACCCCACCCAGCTGGAGAGCAGTTACACATGGAAGACAGATTGAATCTGTGATGGATTAACAGGAGCAGATGACAGTATGTCAAAGCTTAAAGCATTAATTTTAATTCTAAGATGTTATTTTAAAGGGTTTTTAAATATTGTAAACCACTTTGAATTTCAGAAAAGCGGTATATAAATCAAATAAATAAAAGAAGAAGAATTTTAAATGGACTGTATTTGTTCAGAGCAGCATTTCTCAACGTGTGCTCCTAGGAGCCCTAGAGTTCAGGGGGCTCTACAAGCCCAGCATAAGCAGATACTATCATCTGCTCAGTGCTGCAGCACTCCATGCATGCATGCATGCATCAACACTCTGGTGCTCCCCGAGATGCTGCTTATGTGCTAGTGGGAGCCTGCAACTCCAATGAAGTTGAAGTCTACTGGAGTTCCAGTGCAACTGCAATGGAGTCTGAAACTCCAGGTAATAGCTTAAAGGGCTCTGAAGACTGAAAAGTTTGCGAACCACTGCTTTAGGAGTACTCTTAATGATACGGGACACTGAATGAATATGAGGATGTCTCACTTATCATGAAAGAACAAGAAGATGTATTGCAACAACAACAGATAAAAACAGAGACTTATGTAGTAGGGTTATTTTTATTTTAGCTGAATTCCTGGGAGGGGTTAGGTGGTGGTATCGGTCCCCTTGAAGACGGGCAGAATAAAAATCTAATAAAATAAAATGTGAGATATGCCAGGCCTGCTTTCAAGCAATTGGCATTGCATCAGGTTCTACGTCAGCCAACACACACTTCAGCCAATTCCTTATCTCTCCCAAAGTACACAGTGAAAACCAACAGAAACCATTCTCTTCTTGTGATGAAAAGAAGTTGAAGAGCTGCATATCAGCAGCATACTGAAGGCATAATCACCCCAATTCTCCACTTCCTATACTGTCAACACAAATGACAGAAATGGAAAGTATCCAGAATTTTAGTAAACAGTGGGCAATGTATGTGCATAAAAAAACAAAACAAAGAGGTGGACCTGTAAAAAATAATAATACTTTGCCACTGTATGAGAACAGAATATTTAGAACTCATAAGGATTCAAAAGGATACAAGACTCTTTCAGGCATTCATTAAGGGCTATGCACTTTGAATGAATGAACATAGGCTAGAACACACGTTTATAGCTTTAGACTCTGCTCTATCATGCATGTGTTCCAGGATACAACTACAGGATTCATACATACATGCATGTGTTCATAAGCACCTTTCACCATGATCAGAAATTCTTCAGAGATGCCTACTTATGTATAAGTGTAAGCAGACTGCAGACATCAGCCACATCCGCAGGATGCCGTGGTCTCCATTTTGGTACTGCTGCTCCTGCAGGAGCCAGTCAGAATTGGGCTTTAAATCACATTATTAAAAGTAATATTTAATACTCCAACGCAAATGTCTTTAATTAAAAGTACACTTTAATCAAAAGTAAATGCAGACTTTTAGGGAACCAGGGCTTTGTTTTTATTTCTCAACAGCTTGTATCCAAAGAAAGTAATATTAATGGGTTGTTGCATCTACTAGTTTGAAGTTACTGGTCTCAGCACTCAAATACAAGAAGACGTACCACAGTTAGTGATTTTGCAATACAGTTGCACGTTCCAGATTTCTCTCTGTTCACCAGAGTTCCACGTCCACTTCAAAAGAGGCAGGAAATGCTTAATGGAAGCACTTAATGTGCATAATGGAAAATGTGTGGGTGTGATGCACATGTGGGGTGCTGGATTATAGCCTGTAATTATTGCGACATTATTTTTGGTTTTGAATAGTTGCAATCCAGCATTCAGAAAACGGAGGGTAAATAAGCATTTAAATGTCAGTAAATAAACTGGAAATTCTGACTGGCTATGATTCCACAGCGCAATGCATCATATGTGACCATCAATTTCTGGGAATTACTATGTGAGAATTACCATACTTAAAAAGGACTTCAATAATTTTATTTTACTTTCCCTGTACAAGTAGAGATATGCTTTATACATCTGACCTACTTTGTCTATCCGAACCAGTTGCTTACATCATGTACAGCGCAGATTCGCACTTATTCGTTTTGGCAGTTTCTTTTTTTCAGTATAGTAGTGAAACTTCACAATCGCACATCGTTCAGTGATGCAGAGACCAAAGCAACTAATTGGCAATTCCTTCCTGCTTCTACTGAGGCAATATGCAAATCAATTTCATGCCTATAAACAACAGAAGTATGGGAGATGGGTGCTATTTTACAGGACTACTCTAGACATGCTAGAACTGTATGCTCATGTCACGTGAACTCCATGAAGGATAGAATTTTTTTTCATGAAATATTTGTCTATTTCCAGATGGGATATTGCCTGCATTAGAATAGTGAGGCTCTTGTTGAAAAGGGGCTGGCCTCTTGGAGGAATCTGACACATGGCAACTATTTTTAGAGGTCTTAGGACAGGGGTCAATAAAGGGCTTCCTGGTTGTTGGAATTTGCTTCAGAGAACAATCCTAACCTGGAGTTATGCTGGCCTAACTGTGCCGGCCTAACTCCAGGATAGGATTGCACCCTTAGTGTCAGATCTAGAGCCTTTGCAGTTAATCATGTCCTTCCAGTCTATATACAGACAGTGAAATACTTGTAATCCACTCTTCAAAACACAGAAATCACTTTTTAAAAATAACAACATTCAGGACCCCACATATGCATCACATTTCTAGATCCTAGTTTGATATTAAATTTAACAAGATGAGACACTGAATGAAACAGAATGAAACCATGATCTGAACAGAAACTTTAGGATTCCTCCTCTGGTGCACAATGGAAGGGGAGATAGTTTGATGGGCACTTGGTGCAGCACGTCTCCAGAACAGCAAACTATGGCTGGTCGTTATGACTCAGTGCAGTCATACATTTGCACCCTGTGATTCTTAGGAAACAAATTATATTTTGATTAGGAGGAAAACAACATTCTCTTCACACTAAGGAAATTTCCATTACACTCTGTAAGAGCCGCTACCTGCTTATCCAAATGTGGATCATTCGATTTAATAAGGTATAGTGCTATCAAAGACACTAGAGGCTGTTTGGAATAAAAACCACCTGTCACAGACAGACTGAGGGCGCAATCCCAACCTGGAGTTAGGCCAGCACAGTTAAGCAAGTGAAGTTTGATTGGTACAAGGGCCACTGTAAAGCGCATAAGGACCACTCTCAGAGTCAGGCGAGAAGGCACACCTCTGTGTGCTGGCCTATCTGACTCTGAGAGTGGTCCAAACTTACTTTACAGTGTCTCTTGTGCCAGCAAAACTTTGCCAGCCTTACTGTGCTGGCCTAACTCCAGGTTAGGATTGCCCTCTGAAAGGAAGCTAATTCCTGCTGCTCACTCCTGACACATAACAAAACACATTTCCAGAAGCATGCTCTAAAAGCATGCTATAATAGCAAGGTTAGAAGGAAGGTTTCAAGCAGAAAAACAAAATTCCTTAATTAAATGCAGTTTCTTCCAAATCTACTGAAGAAACATATACAAGTTCAGCAGTTAAGCACAATAAATCCACCAAGATGTAGAAACTAATTTTAAGGCACAATCCTAACCTGGAGTTAGGCCAGCACAAGGGACTTATGCCAGCCCAGGAATGTCACAAACGCACCATAAAATGCATTTGGACCACTCTCTGAATCAGGGAGGTCAGTTAGGCCACTCTTGTGCTGGCCTAACTCCAGGTTAGGATTGTGCCTTTAATCTTAAATATCATGAATATTGAGAAACTCAAATCAAAAGCTTATAGCCACTGATTCCCATACCTTTTCGACTGGCAACCTACTGGGACATTGGCCGAGGCCCCCACTAGGGCTACAATCCTATACATTGCATAGGGTGTAAGTTTCTTTGCGAGGATTCCATGGTTGCCCTGGCTGGTTCCTATAGCTCCCCGAAGAGACATGGCTCACAATTTGAGCACACAGGTTTAAAGTCCTGAGACAGTAATTTTACTAACTTCCAATGAACTGGAACAGGAAAAGCAATATAATAGCGGATGCTTCATTGGGGGACTACTGGCCAATTTGCAGGCAACTACCTAGTAGCAGTGTTTTGCTACTGAAGATTTAGCCGAGAGGGTTTAGCCGAGAGGGTTAATGCCTCCGTTTGCCCGAAGATAACACCTGAAGATCTCAAGGTCGTGAGCTCGGGACTGCAGGAAGTCTCTGAGAGCGGCAGACCTTGCAGCTGCGGCTGATTAGAAGCTGAGCTTCAGCTGCCTCGTGGGAGGAGGAGTGTGCTGAAGGTCAGCTGCGTCTCTGGTGTGAGCAGGGAAGCATCAGCCAGCAGAAGACAGACGGGTGGCTAAAGAAAGAAGGCTAAATCCAGAAAGGAAGATCTGAATGTGTGTAGTTCTTGAAAGACAGAACATTTCTGTAAATTGTAAAAACCTTCGGGTTTATGAAAAGTCTGCCTATGTAAACCGCCTTGAGTTGTAATCACTAGAGAAATCTAGTGATCTTAAGAAAGGCGGTATATAAATACATGTATTATTATTATTATTATTTTGCAAAAATTATTTTAAAATAAATAAAATGCCGAATTAGGTGGATCTTGGTTAAATCCAGAAAGGCACTTCTTATATTTTTAAACAAAACAGCATACTAAGACATATGCCTTAACTGTTAAAAACAAAAAATCCTAAGGGTGAACTATAGCTTTGTGGGTTTACCAAAGATAAGTAGGATAAAGTGGGAAGAAATAAGCAGACCATGCAATATTGAAGGTGAACCAAATCCAAAACTAGATTTTGAATTACCAGTGAAAGTATTTCTAACCCCACAACCTTATGATTTTGTATTTTATTTATTTAGTTTGGAACAATTATTTCTACTAGGTGGGAACATGGAGGGCTAGATACTACATTGGAATATTTATTTTTCTCAGCCATTTACATAGCAGAAGAGCTCTGCTACATACATTTTAACAGCTTCCTTGACTGGTCAAGTTGCTGAGAAGCAAGAGAGCCTTTTGGAGTGCTAAAGGGGAAAAGGGATGAATCAGCATGGACCAGGAGATGGGGAAAACAAATGTATTCTCACAATCCAGACAGATGATATGCAGCAGCAGCAGAAAATAAATGTGTCCAATGGGTTGTCTCAACTGCTACATCACCAAAAAATCATGCTATTATGCATCTCTCCATGACCCAGGACCCAAGAACCTCAACCTTTTCTTCTGGGGATAGAGAATGAAGATGATGTGCTGTTTCACGATCCCATCCAGGAATGAGTTACTGCGAATGCTGCATCAGCAAATGCCATTAACTAAGTAAAGGTTACATAAACAGCATGCTCCATGATTTTTCAGCCCAAATATGGTGCAATCCTAATCTACTAGTACAGTGGTTTTCAAACTGTTTAACACCAGAACCCACTATTTAGAATGACAATCTCTCTAGGACCTACTGGAAGTGCTGTCATGGCTGCAAGTGCCATCGTTGTGATGCCAGAGACTGCTGCTTTAATGAGAATGCAGAAATAAATTGGATTATTTCTCAGTCATTTTCCAATGGCAAAGTGAATCAGAAAGAAAAACAACAACCTTGCTAGATTTGCTGTTGTGGCGCAGAAAATTAGGTCACAATATATGCAACTTTGTTTTGTTTAATTGAATATATATATTTTATATTTTATCTTTTAATTTACTTTTATATATCTTTTGTTGTTGTTTTTAATTGCTTGTAATGACCTATGGTTACACAATAAAGCTTCTGTGTCTGTGTCAACCTTGATACAAGCAAAACAACCCCACAGCCCTTCCCCTTTCCAGTGTTCCATCTTCCCATATTTTCAAGGTTGACTGCCCTAGGTGCTATATGACCCACCTGAAATTAGCTCACCTAGTGGGTCCTGACCCATAGTTTGAGAAACACACTACTAGTATTTTGCATCTGTATAATGAACAGTGTTTCTTGCCATAGGATGTTGGGATGGTACCTGGCCTGGATGCCTTTAAAAGGGGAATGGGCAGATTTATGGAAGAAAAGTCTACCACAGGTTACAAGCCAAAATGACTCTAAGAAATCTCTGGGGTTTAGAGATAGTCTACCTCAGTGGTGTCATCTAAATGATTTAAGAACAGGTACTCACTTTTGATTGGCACGTGTCGGGATCCGCCCACTGGAAGTGACGTCATAAGCCAGAAGTGATGTCGTGGCAGGAAGTGACATGAAAAAAGCCCTTTTTGAGGCCTCAGATGATTTTAAACTGACCCAACAGTTGCAACAGTATTCCACAGCACCCCCAGAACATGTTAAGGAGGCCTGGCATCATGTTAAAACCCCAGAGCAACTCATTTTTCAGTGGCAAGGAAAGGAAAGGCTCCGCTCGCTGCCTGCCTGCCTGCCTGGCTCTGAGAACATGCAGGCAACTCAAACATGCAGGAAATTCAAACGTTGCAGAGGGCGGAGTCGACGAGTGGGCGGGTGAATGGGCGGGGCCAGCTGTAATCCTAGAAACCGGTACTCGCGTACCCCCGCGTATCCCCTGCATGACATCACTGGTCTACCTCTGAATGTCAGATGCAGACAAGTAGGATGCAGATATCATGTTGGCTTGAGAACTTATCAATGCTCTCTGATGCATCTAGTGGGATACTGTGAGATACAAGAAGCTGGACTCGATGGACCTTTGGCCTGATCCAGGAGGGCTGTCTTATGTTTATCTCCTAGAAGGCCCATATAGCATCTGAGTTGTTGCTTAAACAAATAAAGCCAGAAAAAGAATAAAAATACTCTTGATTCAGTGGATGATATTTTGTGCTTAGCATGTAGTGGAGGATGCTTCTGTTCCCAGGTGGTCTTATTTTTGGTTCACTTTTTTGTAGCAATTTTGTCTGCCGCCGCCGCCACTGCCATCACCACCACTGCCAGTAATCCAGTGTATTCTCAACTCTATCCAACTGTCAAACATTTTATGAGAACTCAGCTGGCAAGAGGTAGAAGGAAAGTGAATGCGTAATTCTATTTGAAGCTTGAATCATTTTCATGTTTCACAAGCTAAACTGAGTTCATTCCAAAAGGGTAATCCACAATTACAGAGTACACACATGCTAACATTATAAGTAGGGCTGCAAGTCTGTAAGGAACCTATCATTGTTTAAGCTAGCAACATATTTTTAGGAGCAGTGTCAACAGTGTCATTTTGAATGTATGCAGAAGAATCCAAATAAATATATGACCTCTTTTCTGGGTTTTGGCAGAGAAACTACTTGTTAACTACACATTAATGACACTAGTATTTCTTTATAAGTCTCAATGATTCAATATTTAACAATCCTTTAAAAATATTACAAGAGCTGTCTTTCATAGCAGCAACATCATGCTAACAATTTCTTCCCGAAGCAATGGTTTCCTGCCAATTTTCATTGTTGCATACTAGTGAACGTAATGGCATATTAAGGAAGCCTAATTGGCAAAGCTCAGCAATCTGATTGGCTGAGTCATGTCGCATTCTAATTTTAAAAACTTAATATACATTTCAGCACAGGCATTTTAAAGCCATCATAAAACGATAAGGTCAATCAGAGCCTCCAAAAACCCTGACCAAAAACTAAGAAACAAGAGAACTTGCATTATTCGGGGAAAAAATCTCAAGCAGGCAAATGCATCTGGGGTAGAAATTAGTATTTAATATATATTGTAAAAAATATGCTTGCTGTATAACTAGTTTCATAATTCAGCACTTATGTTACCAAGTATTTCTCCCAAGTCCGTGTGAGACACAGTGAAATTTGGATCAAGAAACATCATACATATGGTCTTAATTGCCTTTTGCAATAAAGCCAGGGTCCAATGTAAAGAAAATTATTCCAAAACGCCAGCTTGCAAACTGGGTTTTCATGTGAAGTTTTCCAATAAAAAAAGCAACAGCAGATGTGGCTTTGGCTATTAACTTGGTTTTGGGCAGTTTCCCCCCCCCTCCTGTTTGCCCACACCCACCAAATGCCATACATCTCTAAGAAACCACCAGTTTCCTTTCAGGGAAGAGGGGAGCCCTTTTTTCAGAAGACAACTGTCTCTATAAAGCTGCTGAAAGACACATGTTGATTACTGCTGTGTTGGCCCTTTGGCAGGCAGCTTGTGTGATGCCAGAAAAGCTGTTCCATAGAAGACGAGCTTTGGCTTCACAATATGAAGGCCTACTGCAGAAAATAAATATGGAAAAATGTAATGATTTGGGGGCAGGGGTTTGAGCAATTCTAAAACAGTTACTATTGCTTATGCACTTATTCCCTCCAACTAGATTTCATTCCAACTATTTCAAAATTATTTATCATGAAGATGTAAACCAAAGAGCAACTGGAGGCTCCAGTTCCGATGCTTTAAATCTTGTACCTATTCCTCTTTTATCATGCATACTCAATTCCGTGAACAATGTTCTATTCCAGAATTTCAAGCAAAATCAGGTTTGCATCCACTCCATGCACACTGAACCTGCAGAAGAAAAATCATGCCCACTAGGCAGGTCACTTTACAAATTCAGGGTCAAAGTTGCTATACACCAATAACTTTCAGGAACTCTATCTGTGCAACAGTTCATACTGTACATGTACTGTATATATGCGTAAATATGGCTGTATGTGTATAAGAAGCCCATTTCACACATCTGCTGAACATCCAAGGATGTGGCCAACATGTACAATTCTGCTCCCTTCTCATTGATGCTCTTCCTTCTGTTGATGTTATGAACACACATGGTGGATTCTGAACAGGGCATAACAGCAACAATTCACATATTACTGGAAGAATGGGAAGTTCTCCTTTGTGGCTTCTTTCTATACTGCTAGCAATATAGGGGACAACATTGATGAAGTGAATGTGTTTCACTTGAGTGTTGCTGTCCCTGAAGATCAGGAAACATATGGCAGCCATGGCATTCTCCTCCCTCATTTGATTCTGACACACAGCATGTCAAGAATAGCACAGCAAGAAGTCATGTGGAAGTATCACATGCTACTCCAGCATCAATGTTTGAATGAGAATAACGTTTAATACAAGAAGCACAATGGGGTAAGCAAGAAGCCAATTCTGATAATGAATTAGTGTGCATAGGACTTCAGATTAATTCTATAAACTAGAATTCTGCAGATTAATTTTATAATTTTCCTAGAGTAAATCCACTGTATTTAGTGAGACTTGCTTCTGAATAGACATGGCTTTTTGCACTGTAAATCTACAGTTGTGAAGTGGGATACCACTATCATACAAGCCGCTTGAAGAAAAAAAAAAAAAGCTTGGGAAGGATTTTAAGAAGCTTTACTAGCTGATTGATTAAACCATTTGATTGGTAAAGACCTTTTGTTTCCCCTCACAATGATCCTATGCTGAACTGGAGCAGGCAGGCCAGCAGGCCAGCACTGTATCCAGTCCAGTGTCGAAGGCAGCTGGAGCTCACCTCGGGGTAAGATGATCTTTTCCTCTTACCTTGAGGTAAGCCCCAGCCGACCCTAGGGGGCTGTTCGGATCTGCGCCAGCAAAATTGCTGGTGCAAATCCAAGTGGCCGGATTGGGCCCAGCTAGCCCAGGGACAGGGGTTAGGATCCAGCTGGAAAGATCTGTTCTTTGCCCAATCCACAGGCTGGCCTACACACGGGCGCCCCTGCTCTCCACCCTTCTTCTGCCCTGTTCTGCTCCCTCCCGCCTTCCCCCACCCTCCAGAAGCCCATGTGTGAACTCAGCCAGGGCAGTAACGGCTTACTGGCACTCTGCATCGCCGTCCCTGGGCTGACGCCCTCAGGGTTTAAGCGCATTTTAGTAAAGCTGGTGCTTTGGCTTTGTTTTTTTGGGTTACTGCTTGTCTTTAGTTTTTGACACCTGTTTTCATGCACATCACATTGTGAAGTTTCTACTTGAAAAGCAGAATACAAATATCTTAAATGGAAAAAAAATAAACTGCAGTAATCTATATTTACAGAGATATTAATACAGCATCTTATTCACTAAATATTTTGAATTACCTTTTTATGTGTCTGACAACACACAACAAAGTACATGCCCCGACAAATATGTCTTAGAAATAGTAATTGCTACCCAAAATAAAAGCCAATAATAACTTTATTTACAAGTGCAAAGCAAGTTTACAATAAAAGCTATTTAATTAAAACAATAAAAATCAACATATAAAAATAGAGAAAACAGCATCAGCCAGAGTCAGTGGAGCAGTTAAAACAAACACCACCGAGCAAAAATTAGTTTTAAAAAAGGCAGCAGAATTAAAGATCAGCCACTGAAAATCTTGGCGAACAAAAATATTGGAACTGCTGCTTAAAGATAATGATATTGATGTCTCTTGGATCTGCCTGGGAATATTTCCACCGATGGGGTGCCACAACTGAACAAGACCTCTGAGTGCTGACTCACTGAAGCGGATCTGGGGTAGATTAATATGGGTCTTTACTAGGGGACAATTCGTATTGTTCTCTCAATACAAGCCATTTAGAGCTCAGTTGTAACCTGGAGGTAGGCCGGCACAGTTAGGCCAGCACAAGGGACACCATAAAGTATGTTTGGCCTACTCTCGGAGTCAGAGAGGCCAACATACAGACGTGAGCCATACTCCATGATTCCTAGAGTGGTCCAAACATACTTTACGGTGTCCCTTGTGCTGGCCAAACTGTGCTGGCCTAACTCCAGGCTAGGATTGCGCTCTTAGTTGTGGTTAATATGGCATGTTAAAAATTTTTTCCCATATTAATTATTGCAACGTAAAAAAATATTGGGGAGAAACTGATATACCCAATAATGACACAATAAACAATATATATCAGTGGTATATCCTGAGTTAATCACAGGTTATAAGGAGAAAGGCAGCCTGATCTTGTGCTGCCACGCCCCCATTCGAGCAGCAGCACCAAAACGGCCACTGGGGTCTCTTCAAAAGAAGGGGATGTTTGTCTGATTCCTCTGAGGAAAGCTGTGGGCTCCACAATGGGGCTACTTTGCTCATTGCGAGATATTTTGCTGGCACAGAGTGGAGCAGCACCATATTGGGCCCCATGGCCCAAAACGAGGCATCGGTTCCAACAGCGGCCTCCACCACCAGTTCCAACCCCCATCTTGACCTGCTCCTCCTCTCCCCCTACCCAATCCCACCCTCCTCCTGCCTTCCCCATGCTCTCCCCATGCTGGGTCACCATCCAGCGGGTGTGGTTCATCACTGGGCAGTGGTGAATCCACCTCCATCTGGTGCTGGGCACAGCATTGACTGGCACTGGCCCAGAACTGGCAGTAGGGCCTCCTGAATGGCACAAATGCACTTCATGGCGCATTTGTGACACCTGGAACCAGTGCTGGGCCCAGTGCCGGATGGTGTAGGATGCGCTGCCACCTGGTGGGTCGCAAATCCTCCTTAATCACATTAGTTCTCCAGCATACCTCCAGCATACATGGCCAGGATAGGCTTTTCTCCCAAGTGGAAATCCTTAATGGTACATGTTCTTGACTGAAGTACAGTAAGTGACATTTAGCCCTTGAAGGTTCCAGACAGTTATTCTCAAGCAATGATGTTCTTAACGCTGGGAATACAGTATGAAATTGAGGGCACAAGCCTATGCATGTCTACTCAGAAGTAAGTCCCACTGTGTTCAGTAGGGCTTGCTCCCAGGAAAGTAGGCATAGGATTGAAGCCTCAACATAGTTACTAGCATGATGAATGAAAACCATTCACTCAAGAACTTCACAATCTGATTAAAACCAACAATAATCCTCCGTTCATATGGTAAACACACACACACACACACAATAAAGTATTTATTTGAAATGGAAATACTACCCCTTCTGAGTTCATAGTATGATCATTCTTTTTTAATTATAGAAGTATGTCATGGGCTCTTTTTAGACTATGGAAATGTTTGCTGTTTATAAATCTTAAAGCGCATCTGGTGGTTATTCTACATTACCTAACATCTAGCAAGTGGGTAGGTGAGTGAGTGAGTTTATAACCTTTTGTACATATGACTAATGATGACTTCACTCACTTCGTCTGCTGCTTTTAGAAAAGAAAACCGATGAATTATTTGTTTCAAAATGATAAGAACTGGGACCTTTCAGCTTAATGACCCGAATAGCATTGTTGGGAGGGCATTAGCCTTCTCCATTTCCCCCAATATACTACATTCACCAGCTATCTCAGGCAAGAGAAAGTTACCATCTCTCTTATCCAGCATGTAAATGTATTGTACTGACATAGCACATCTGTCCGTACAGCAGATGCACTCATACAAATCCATCACACTCATATAAGCACTTCTACACATGCTAAGCCACTAGTGCGCCACCTTTCTATGCTACATAGGAAGAAAGTGTGCCATAGAAAATATGAGACCTGCATAAGCCACAGACTCTGCATGGTCAGATTCACATTATAACAGCACAAATAAAAGCAGCCTTTGTGCATTTCCTATTTAAGATAATTTTCCAGCCCAATCTAGTGCCTCTTGGTAGCAGATGGTAAAGGGAAGGGGTGATCCGGGGTTCCTTTCACTTCAGAGCATCTGCCACCACCACTTCCTTCTTCCAGCTCACGGTGGATGAGAGCTGCATTGATCCTTACCATGTTCCACGGCATGATTTTCACAAACCAGGAAAGTTTTATGTAAAGAGACCACATGACAGAACATGCTCATGGTCCCTCTAAATAAAAGTGTATGTCTGTAACTTTCTGGCTTACAAAGGCTGCACAACATAGCATGGATGGGAAAGGACTTGTTTTTAGCACTGTAGCAGACTGAGGGCTCAAGTCATCCCCAGTCACACCCTCCCAAAGTATGTGTAAGAGCATGGGAGCATGCATTCTTTCAGATTTTTAGTATTCGTGTGCTGAAAGGAGAGTACAGATGTCCCCCTGTATCCACGGGGAATCTGTTCCAAGCACCAGGAAGTAGTCCAGTCCAGTCCAGATAAGAGCTCTGCTGAAACTCCAGCGATGCTGCAGATAATTTAAATCAGACTTTTAAGCTCACTTCCCAGTGAACTGTGGACTTCTTTTTCCTCTTCCTTTCTAGTTTGATTATTTCCAGAAAGGATCTTCCATGCATAGTATTAGTGGGTTTTTTCTCTGTGGGGCTTGGTATTCTTTTTTGTCCTCACACAACTAAAGATGAATCACAAGAATAACAATTTTCTGCATTGTAATCTAAAAGTAAATTGAAAACAGGGCTGTTTGTGAATGCATGTATGTAGATAATACCATCAATTGCAGTTGCTTTTTACTACAAAGATATAGTAACGCATTTAACATTTATGCATTTACTTAGCTTTCTCCAGACCTGGAAAGAAAGGATATCCATTTTAGTTGGCAATCCAAACAACACAGAAATGTTTATGAGGCATACATCCTAATGTTATGTTTCAATTTCTTTTCAACACAATTCCAGAGATCTTGTCTTCATGGCTACAGTAATAGAAGAGTCTTATTTTCAGGGAAAATCCGGGTGAAAGTTTAAACATCTTAACAGACCTTAAAACCTTCAGTAGATTTCATACTTGTTAAGGATCATTAAGAAATCTTTCTTAATATAACAGAAACATATAATGTAACCAACGGGGGATGTATGGGCAGAGTAATTGTATATGTGTTTGGGTTTTAAAGCAATGTTCTTGCCAATAACCAACACAGCTGCTGCCTACTGAACCCAGTTCCTTGCAGGAGTCTCTGGCTGTAGCTTGTGGAATTGAAAAAAAAGTGCTTGCTGGGAAGCTAAATAGTGTTGCCAAAAGTCAGATCAAGATCTGGGATCTGGAACCTCTCCAGGTGTGACCCCTCCAGAACAAGATATTTTCCCCTGTTTTTGGCTTCTGTTGGCCAGAGGATGCCCCAAGAATGAGACTTTTTTCCCTTTCTTTATCAGTAACATCTTTTTTAGTTACCACAGAAGTGATGAAACATAGCCACAGTTTTGTGCTACTACACAGAAAAGCACTTTATCAGTCTAGCCATCTGTAGGCTGGCCAAATGCTTTCCTGTTTAATTCTGGAAAACCAGAGGAATAACAGAATCCTTACCTGAACCTTTACTATAGTAGCAGATGACATTATCTAGAGGTGCATCAAGACATACTCATGAGTTGTCTTTTGCAAGGGATTGGGCAAGTGATTTTTTCCTGGACAGACCCTTCCTAGCCCAATGCACTCAAAGATAAAGACAAAGTGTGCGTTTATAGCATGTTTACAACACCAACGTGAGCTGTACACTCGTACCACCCACATTAAGGCCCACAGGATTGTACCCTGCAATTCTTACAATGTTCTGTGAGAGTCATGGAGAAAGTTGGTATACAAATGCTGTAATAATAATTTCCTATGCAATTTGGAGCACAAAGGAACACTAGATGTGGTTCAACTCTCTTAATAAACCAAATAATTTTTTATATTTAAACATCACCCTCCTCCTGACCTTCTCACCTCCTTCTGCCCGCCGTTTTCTAAGGGAATGTGTAAACATAGCAGGCACTCATACAGTGTAATTTTAGACATGTCTATTCAGAAGTAAGTCCCTTTTATTTCAGATAGATTTTCTCCTCGGTAAGTGTGTATAGAATTGTAGCTTTAGGGAATTAGCAGACATCAATATGCTGGTTTTATTTGGTATGCAGTGCCTTAGTAACATCTCTCACTACCTCTGTGCTTTTACTGGTGGTTCTGGTCTTCAGTTATTTTTGCCTACTGAATGTGTAGAAACAGCAAACTATTATTATAGTACTAGTTTAATGGTGTAAGGTAAGGATGAGTTTTCAAGTGAAACTCATTTTGTTGAACAGCATGAAAGAACATGTTAGTGTAAACTTGCAGTTCTGATGGCAAGCTTCCAAGTACGCCTAATTGTTCTGATTCTTCAAGTAGAGGGAAGTGCTTTAAAATTCTTATTCAAGATCATCCATACTGTTTGAATGTTTTTTGATTGTTTTTTACTTGTTTTTTTAAAACACTGTGTGATCACATTGTCTGCACTTGCATCTCCAGCACTAAGAACACAGCCCATAGACAGAAAATAACCTAGCCAAAACAAAACAAAACAAAACACAGGTTCAGAATGGCAACACTTCACTCAGGTTGTGCCTATCCAATTGTTGCCAGGATTATTAATAAAATTGTATAAATACTATTTGAGTATGGATTAACAAAGACTTGCATCCCATTTGATTCACATCAAATGTGTATTTCCTTGTTTCCTTTAACTTGCTTCAACCAAAATCTGAGGTTACACCAAGTGAACCTCATGATCAGGTCTTCAACCTGTGAAATTAAAATGGAATTCCAAGGAAGTCCAAGTGAAACTAAGGGCGCAATTCTAACCAACTTTCCAGCACTGAAATAGCTGTGCCAATGGGGCCAGTTCTGAATTCTACAGTGGACTAGTAGTCACAGAGGTCTCCTCAAGGTAAGGGAATTTTGTACCCTTACCTTGGAGCGGCATTGTCCTTACCCCGTTGCTGGAAAGTAGATTAGGATTGCACCCTAAAAGGATAATTTTCCATTGCTCATGGTCATATGGACATCATCTGAAAATATTGTTTGCGGCGATGCTTGTGCTAACGCTACATTAAGTTTAGGCATTTTACATGGATGGAGTAAATAGATTTTGAAGAGAAAGTTAGATCTTACACATGGGAATTATGCTGCCTATGACCAGCTGCACAAAAGGAGGAAGCCACATACAAAGGATTACAATTAAAATTAAATAATGTCATCCAGTATCACCGGCAGCATCAGAATACCCCTTGTTTTTGCCCCAAAACATGGTACCCCAAGTTCACTGAAGTCAAGGTGGCATAATGCAGACAGTTTAATATACACATTCTGAAAGAAATGAAGCAAGAAGGTTCGACTGTTAGAGAATACAGCATATACAAATGAATTCTTACTATTTTATTTAAAACAGTATGGAAAGGCGGCATTCTTCCATAGAGAAAAATCGTACCAGATCTTTTGCACTACAATCAGAGAAAGAACTTCCACCCATAGTGTACATTTCATTTTGGATAACAGGATTGGCAAGTATTCATGATGATTCTCTTTAAGTCACTGATCCAGTCATTTCTAGTATTGGAGCTTAACTGATTGCCCTGGCATTAGTTAAACTTGAAATTAAATCTCTCAGGTTTTTCTCTCTATAAATTCCAAACCACTGTCCCCAAGGAAACCTCATACCAATTTATAGGACAGAAGATATTTTTGGACACATTCTCCTTTCCAACAATGCTGCTAAAATAAAAACTGAATCATGAACTTGACATGGATTCAATACTGGATATTCCAAATCCACAATCTACTTTATGAACAGTTCTCAGTTTGAGATCACACAGCAAAAGAAACCTATGAAAAATTGGCCTAAAACATTCACATACAGTCTTGTTCAGTTTTTGTCGGCTAATATTTCTTCTGGGAACACTTAGGATTATTGTACAATCTATTTCCTTTTTCTTAAAAATCTAGCCAGGAAACAACACACCCTGCACATTAGAGACAATATGCTTAACACATTAGTTACTGGATCTTAAGAATTTGGAGCTATCTAAATTTCACTCACTCAGGGCGCAATCCTAACTAGAGTTAGGCTAGTACAAGAGACTTTGTGCTGGTCTAACTCCAGGTTGGGATTGGGTCCTTAAAAATACTCAGCTATAAAGGGCTGCATTCAATCTAGCAAGGTAGTAAAATTAAATATTTTTGCAATGGCCCCAATAGACTTGTTGGCTATTTGTTAATATCATACTATATCTATTGAAAATACTAATAAAGTTGAACAAATATTTTTTTTAAAGACCCAGCCATATTTTTTGTTTTAGATTTCTCATATTTCAATTCTTAAAGGAACTGTAATGAAAGCAGTAGACAATGCCTAAAGTTTCTGTTTTGTTTGCATTGTTTAGAATAAGCATTCAGTGAACAAACCAGACAATTAGCAATTAAGGAATTGAACAGTTCAAAGACGCTTAGAGTTGAATGAAGAATGTCATATTACACTGTCAATTATTTTCCCAGGCTAGTAGATGTACTGGTCTGGGTGGGGATAATAGTAATTTTCTTCTACTTTTAAGATGTAAGAACACAATTATCCCTCTTTGCCAAGAAGGGAGGAGAATACTATGCATTATTTAGTCTCTCTCTCTCTATATATTCCTACTAAGTTCTCATCTATGATTCATTAAAACTTTTATTTCTTTACAAATTGATTCAGATCTTACTTTACTGTGCTTGTGTCTAAGAGACAAGTAGAGAACAGAAAACAAAACAAAAAAGAACAAAAAACAACAACAACCCAGCAACACATAGTGTGGTAAAGGTGACTCACCTGAAACAACAAACTGGCAAGGTTCCCCAACCAAACTGCTAGCCGGTCAGTCTCACATTTACAAAGACTCACATTTGTTTTATTTCCTTCTTCCTAACTAATGTGAAAAAAATGACCTCAGCCTCCATGTCGAAGTACTGGGCAACATGCAAGTGAATTCGAATAAAAATATAATGGGTCAAGCTATCTCTCAAGTGGATTTAGAGCAGGAACTATACATTACTCCGGCAAATGCACATTCACAAGCCTTCATTAACAAGAGTAAGACAAGGGGAGGATTATTAAAGTGGGGAGAGAATCTGCAAGCATATCCCCTGGAGGGAAGGGGCCCAGATAATGGGGGTATGGGACTCGATCGCTGAACAATTAAAAAAAAGTCTGTTAGTTTATTCTCTATCATCATTTCCAAGGTGTGGATTGAGGTGTTCTGTTCCTAGCTATCCATATGCAAAGTAAAACTAAGGGTGCACTCCTAAACTGAGTTAGGCAGGCATAAACTAAGCCAGCAAAGTTTGGCCAGAACAAGGGACACCGTAAAGTATGTTTGGACCACTCTCAGAGTCAGAGAGGCCAACACACAGGTATGAGCCATCCTCCCTGACTCCAAGAGTAGTAAAAAAATGCTTTATGGTGGCCCTTTTGCTGGCCAAACTTTGCTCCAGTTTAGGATTGCGCTCTAAGATATTGACATCTTTTGAAGTCATACTGGTACATAACAGGGAGGGGTATGTTTTTTTGGTGATATTTTTTCCAAAATTTCTTGATTAAAATAGCAAATTGCAGTGGTGTGTGTTTTTATTCTACATTATCAATCCAAGTTCTCATTTTTATTAACTTTAAATGCTTAAAAGTGTACTAGGTAGATAATACTGGTGATATCGTGTCAGCAGATGCAGTCACAGTAGTATTTCTAATTGGAAAAGTAGTCTATTTTAATTTCTGGAAAATATCTTAAATACCAAAATATGGAGTTTTGTGTTTTTATTCAGATATTTTAACTGCCAAAAGGCGGTTGTTAACACCCAAAAGGCGGTTTTCAACCACCACCACCTGTACTAATAGGACAGGTGATTATTATGATTTTGACAGTTGGCTGAAAGGAGTATGGGGACATACTGGGCAATCCATTGGGGATTTGCAATTGTGAAAAGGTTAAGAATTCCTTGTTTAAAAACTTCATGACTGTAGTCCATTCTAGGTCAAAACATTGGTTCCCCTTCATCAATCAGTGAACCCTTCTTACTAGAATCTAGGGAAAAAAATATTTAAGGTAATGTCAGTGAAGTTCCTATACCTGAAGTCACTCCTTTTTCTCAAGGCACATGATAGTCCAAGGAACCATTCAGGCAATGCTTCCTATTACAGTGACCATTTCCTTTCCCCCCCTGAAAAATGGTCTTCCTTTTCATGAGGCTGTCTTTTGAGCTGGGTATTTTAGCAGATGGAACTCTTGATATAAGAGTGTGTTTTGCTAGAATCCTAATGTTATCACAGCAGTGTGTAAAAATGATGGCCTTCTGCCAGTGGAAACAGACTTTCCTCCCAACCATTTCTGTTCTTGGAAGATCCAGAAATACTGAATGATTCATTGAGCACATTGCACTTGAGAATTACAGTTGTGTAACCACAAGACTTTTTTGACCTTCTAATGCAATCTATAAAGCTGTAACCACATTGTGCATTTAATGGTAATGGGTTTATGTTATTCACATACTATAAAACATTTGACGATTCATAGAACAAAGGAAATTAAAATGAGATGAACATGGGGTGAGAAGGGTTCCTAGGACCTTCAAGGGGACACATCATGAGAAATTTTATCCTAGTAAAATATTGTATTATTTATAATTAAAAACTGTAAATCCTGGCAGTTCATTGTCAGGGTATATGTTTCATTCTACTGAAGAATGTTTTGACTTTTTATCATACATCTTAGGAATTAATTAGAAATCAGGCATTTAAAAGACCTTTTTCGGTATTGAATCTGATTTCAATTGCACTCCATCATCTAATAATAAATGCCACTTTTGCCAAGTATTGTATTATATTAGAACTTAGCCAGTTTATCAATGATTGTATGGCCTAATTACACTTTTGGTGCTGCTACTGTCAGCAAGATCTCATTCATAGGCAATAAAACAAAAATATTCAGCCCATACATAACAAGTGAGATGACACCAATACTGCTGAAATAGTTTGGCAACATCCTTGAATATCCCTAATTTTACTCTGCTTTTAGAACTTTTCAGTGCTCCAGAAGCTTCTGTGATGTTTTTAGGTTGTCTTCTGCAACCTAAAAAAGGACTGAGGCCTATAGTTGTCTTTTTCCAACTTTATTAGGTAGGCTGATAAATTAGTTCAAAGCAATATGAAGGTGCAGAGCTTAGTTACCTTTCAGTTATAGGGAGCCATGAACTTGCACTTGCAACTGCATCCTTTCAGGACCAATCAATTGTTTGTGGCCTAACACTGAGATGGTAGCTGGCGTAAGTTACAGGGGGACTTGTACCGCCTTATTATATACTGACTCAGGCCAGTGGCCCACCTAGAAAATACTGTCCAATGATCAACAGCAATGCTATAGCATTTCAGGGAAGAATTTTTCTACCTCCCACTGAAGATGCCAAGAGTTGAACCTGGAAAGAAGGTGCCCTGCCACTGACATACACCCAGTTTATGAGCTGCGACATCCTCACAGCAGTCCCTTAGGTCAGCCTGGAAGGGTGCTCGACATACTACTATCATGATAAACTGTGGCCTGAAAACCATTAGAATCAGATATTATATTATTTGATATATTATTAGTTCTGTAAAATATATCAAGACATTAATTTACCCATGGGAATGTGATAAGCCAAAGAATACCCTTCAGCAATTCAAGATGGAAGAAACATAAACTTGAAAATTAACAACTTAATTTAATTTTTAGATTTAGAGACAATTTTTTTTTGAAAAAGTTGTTCTGCAGTATATTAAATACAGTATTTATTAAGTACAGTAATAGCATGCAGGCAGTGATGTCATGCAGGGGGGACGCGGGGGAACTCAGTTCCACTTGTTAAAATTAGGGCTGACTCCATCCACTTCACTCTCCCTCCTCCCCCTTCCCGATTCCTCTGCAAAGAGCTTTTCTTCTTGGTTGGCCGGCAGTCAGAGGGTTAAAGGGAGCGACTCCGGATTCCTAGGGGCGCGACTTGTCAACTTCCCTGGCAATTTTGAATAACTCCACCTCGCCTAGCCACGAAGACCAAGGAAAGGCTTTCGCCGCTGTCTCTCCAGTCCAGAGCATTTCACTGGCGCTCTGGGTGTGAGGTTTCTTTGAGAGACTGTCCCCATCGCTATTGGAGCTGCAATTGGGGAGGAGGGAATTCTTCACTTTCTGTTCTGTAGGCGCCGGGCGCTGTACAGAACTGGCTGGCTCCACCCACTCGTCGCTGACGTCATTGCTGGCTAGGAACCAGCTGCGGGTAGACCATGGAGGTAGAATCACTGGAGTCCGCATCTCTATCGAATTAATAGGAACCTAGTGAAGCCAGGGGGCGGGCTTAGCAGCCATGTTGGTTGACTCAAACAATCCTTATTCCAAGCATTTCAGATTACTTTTCTCATACTGTTTAGGACTGAATAAAAATAAGAACTTACGAAAATAAAAACATGTGATCGTGTAGAAACATCATTGGTAACCTAATTATGATTTAATATGCAATTACAAGGTTTAATTCCACATAATTATATTACTGAACATACCGGACGAAATGCTACTTGCTGTCTATTTAAACTCGGATTGCACTGTTTACACAGACTTATTTTTTGAAATCTACACAAGCAAAAATAAAACGGCCATGCCCCATAAAAAGAATGTCTGTTAATGCTCAGAATTTCATAAGTATTACAGTAGGAAAATTACATTAAAATCTCTTCCTGACACAAGTAGTTGTCAATATGAGAGGATTTTTTTTTTTACTTCTAGACTACGAAGAGTATTTTTGAAAACTTCTACACTCACCCCCCCCAAAAAAAATTCTGTTAATGTCCAGAATTTTGAGAATATTACCGTAGAAAATGGAAGGCGGGGAAAAAAGTGTAAACGGGAAGGGGGAAAAATGGAGGGGGAAATTTTTTTTTTCCTTCTACACCATTAACAGAAAATGGGTGTCAGAAAATGGTGAATAAGACTGCTAGGAACAACAAGGAATTACACAGCTTCAAAAAAAAGGCACTCACTGTTTCAATTAACGGTCGTTTTATTGAACCGATGTAATGTGAATATATGAATGTTTCCGTGGAAATTAAATCCCATTTTTCGTTCAGCGATTCGCACACCCGTATGTGGAACACGCAGGCATGCTTAAAGAGGTTGAAATTAACTTTTACACGCGTGCAAGGAGATTTTTATTCGTGAATTCGCGGCAATCCTCCTTCGCGGCGATGATCTGCATCAGCCATATTTGTTGACCCGGAAGTTTCAAAAAAATGACGTCATGCGGACTCCCGTGATTCTACCTCCATGGGGTAGACCTGTGCTCCGCCAGCCTCCGGCTTATGACGTCACTTCCAGTGGGCGGGTCCTGACACGTGCCAATCAAAAGTGAGTTCCTGTTCTTAAATCATTTAGATGACACCACTGCATGCAGGTAACTGGACATCTGAAATCCAGACTATTCCAAAATCCAGACCTCTTTTCCAAGACTTTATTGTCTAAATAAGCCCATAAGTCCAAGCCTACTTGCGTGCTTAGCAAGTAGGTGAGGGGTAATAGGTCTGACCAGCTGGTGGAATTTAAAATGGCATCCATAGTAGGGGTGTGTGTGTGTGTGTGTGTGTGTGTGTGTGTGTGTGTGTATGTTTCTCAAACTGTGGGTTGGGACCCAATTGGTGGGCTGCACAACCTGATATTCGGTGGGTCACGGAATGCTGGAAGCAGTCATCTTGGAAGCTGCAAGCTGCAATATTACTATATTCCTTTTGTGAGTATTAATAGTTTGCATTTTCAAGTGAGGGTTATGCCCTTATAATGCATTCTGCGGCTTCTGCAGGCCTCAGAAAACTCTCTGAACCCGACTGGAGCCCTGCACTCTGGCAGCTTTTGGAGGGTCCAGGTGGATCCCTTCCCTGTGGATTTTTTTTACTTTTACCGTAGCACAGTCATTCTTAAACTGTGGGTCAGTAACCACTAGTTGGTCCTGCCCTGCTTTTTGGTGGGTCACGAAACTGACAAGCTGATAGCTCACAAGGAAAATGTATTGAACTCTATGAAACAGAAATGGAGTGGCATGTGTGATTTACTCACAAGTAGGCAAAAGTTGAACGGCATTTCAAGTGAAAGAAAGGTCCTGATCCAACGAATGTGGAGCTCAACAAATGCTCCAGTAGGTACCCTACCACCACAGTAAAAAGGGAAAAGAAACAGAGGCTTAAGTGAAACCTTTTTTCAAGTCTCATGAAACTAGGTGGATCCTGATAGTATCATTTTAAAAAGTGGGTCCCAGTGCTGAAATCTCTGGGAACCACTGATGTAGAATTCATAACTTCAATTTCTAATTCTGTCTCAAGTATTAGATTCAAACTGCAACAGATGGCACATGGTAAAGGCAGGATATATATATATATATTTCAAAATAAATGCATACTAACTAAGCTTGATTAATAACAAGAATATATGGCATTCTCAAAGCAGAAGGAACAAACCAAAAGTAAACTTGAACAGGTAGTAAGTAGAGGAGCCTGTTCACCAAGATTATGTCAATACATTGCTTGCATTCATGTATGTAGATAAAAGCAACATTTTTATTTGGTATTTGTAATTCCTCTTTTTACAGCATTTTTAGAATGTTTTTGATTGAGGAAGAAAAGATAGCATCCTTCTTGTCGTGGACGCTAACAAGACCTAGACATAGGGAACAAAAGGAAAATCTGCCAAAACCAAAATGAAAAGACCCACCCAGTCCTCACCCTAATTCTGTATGACTTTTTCTGCCAGATAATTCTGGTAAAAAGTAAATATCAGGAGAAGACACAAATTCCTCCTTTGTGGGTGAACAAACATAACCAATAAATCCTTCAATGGACTTTAGTACATTTTGTCTGGTGAGCAAAATTTGAGATAGAAATTAATTTTAAAAATCCCTCTCAAGCATTAAATCTTTAATCCATGATTATTTGTCCACCAAGGTGGCAGATGGCAAATCTACTGCTGTTATTAAGACCTCTGCCTTGGCACTGGCATATGTTTTCCCTTGGGTAACCACAACCAGGGAGTTTGGTTTACTAGAACAGCCTAACTCCTTAACCAAATATGGAAAGCTGATACTCTACCTGGGATGTTAAACGTTTGCTGAATCATTCTTTGAAAATGATATTCTTTGAAAATGAATCCATACGGCTGTACCATTTTAATCAGAACACTACAGATTGATCAGTTATATTCTGAAATAAGCTAATGGAAGAAAATTGCTATTTTAAATGCATCTATTAAAATGCATTTGTACTGTATACATTTTAAGAAAAAAAATTAGTCACTGAATAACAAGTCTGTTTAACAGATCAACTAAGATAGACGATACATATCCCAAGAATCAATGGGTAATTTGAGCTATCCTGGGGGGTGGGGAACACTACGTCTTGGATTAAGCATTTTTAGGCCAACTGCAGATTGAATGGAATCATTTAGACAGTTCTCCCACTGTGCATAATTGTGAACGCAGGGATGTGCCATGACTTTTTGTGCCAATTGACATCATGGTACCCTGCAACCTAGATGAGATGTCACCTTTTTTGGGGGGGGGGGTTGCTGCCAGTTTCACCATGCCCCATCCAAGCTTCAGGGAAGGCTCCCAGCCTCTCCTAAAGCTGGGACATGCCAAAGCCCCAAACTCGGGGAGAACGTCACAGTGTTGCGGAGAGCTGTGAAATTCACCCTGAGGATGTGGCTTTGGCACGCCTCATTCCAGCTTCAGGGGAGTTCCCTGAAGCCAGGATGGCGCGCGGTGAAACCATCAGCGTCCCGTGGAGGCCATCTGAGGGCTGGAGAGTCTGTGCTAGCGGGTGTGCAGTCAGGGAGCCTCTAATAACTACACACTTTTCTGGGAGTAAGTCTCATTAAATTGAGACCTGTGACTAAAATTAAGCTGTTAGTTACATTTTTCTAGGCACAAGATTGGTGCAAAAATGAATACACTTCATAGTGCTCAACCGATGGTGAACACAAACACATGCATGTAAGATTTAAAAAAAAAAACAAGTGCAATTTACAAAGCCGACCTTTTCATAATTTCTTACCTAAGAGACTTCACTAGAAACTGCTAAATATTTTTAGTGACCTTTAATTATGGGCATTTCATTTTCACTTTTTGTTTAAATTGCTTAACTGACTGATAGGAACACAAAATTAATCTTCTGGCCTTTAAGTCCTATTAGATACAGGGATTCTGATATCTAACCTTTTTTTTTGCAACAGATAAAAGGTTAAAAGGTCTGTGATTAGAAGTGGCAGGTTTGGAGATCAGTAAATCAATACTAGGCTTTGAGTTTACCACAGTGATAGGTTTATGTACAAAGGTGAAAGCATTTAAAAGGTTTAGAAAATGGTAATGAATGCTTCTCTTTCAACCCCTTCATAGACCTGTATTCCCAAAGAACACCTGTCTAGCATGGCAGATTGAGTGTATAGAAAGATAGGCAGGGAAATGTGATGGCTACACGAAAGTCTTTTGGTAGCAAAAATAAAGAAGAATATATTATGGGGCAATACTAAAAATTTGCTTCTACACGTTATCAGTTCCAATTACTGCAGTGTATACATTTGCATGGGTAATGTAACACATGAACTAGTCAGGTGTAGATATTGCTGCAAGAGATTTGTTTGACTGGAGAAACTGGAAATAATGCTCCTTACAATAAAAACAATCACTGCCACCTACATCCCTGATTGACTGGTTCATGTTACAATGGCTTCAGTGAATATGGGCCTGAGAATAACACTGGACAACGCACAATTGTCACCCAATTTTGCCACCGAAAACAGAAAAAACAGTGCAGAGAGCAAAAACCTTCTTTACCATGAAGACTTTGGCACTACGCCTTAGCTCTGCTTTCTACTTTACAAAAGCTATGTATGTGCAACTGAAAGAATTACACGGGATCCCCTATTTCCCCTGCCTACACCACTATTGACTCACTTGTGTTAATATAGCCAAACAGTAACCCTGTCAGGGTAAGGTACTTTCTTTGTAAAGCACCATATACAGTATATTGGTGACACTATATATAACAAGTTCATAACTGCACAGATTGTTCTGAAAGTGCCCATGTATGGAACAGAGTTAGTTCACTGTTGCCATCTGCCAGGAGACTAGTAAGCCAGTTGTCTATTTGGTAGATGATTATTTCTGAACATTGAGCTCTTAGATCAGATTGCACAGAAGATTACCTTCCACCAAATTAAGCAGTGTAAAAAAGATCAATATGAAGTTCTGTATAGAGCCATGTGTACTGGTCTGGCACTGATGGAGCATGAGGACAACAAGAGTTAAAGGCATGAACTGGGGAAAGTATTTCAGGTGCACTGGTGGCAGATTCACTTGCTCCCATTTCAAACTAAAAACCATTTGTTAAAATTAGTGCAATCTGAAAATGTAGTTTTGGCATTGGGTGAGGACAGGTTTTTAATAGGAAATACTATAAGGAACGTGGTGGCGCAGCAGGTTAAACCACTGCTGCTGGGCTTTCCAACCGGAAGGTTGGGAGTTCAAGACTGCGCGATGGAGTAAGCTCCTGTTGCTTGTCCCAGCTCCTGCCAACCTAGCAGTTTGAAAGCACCCAAATGCAAGGAGATAAATAGGGACCACTTCGGTGGGAAGGTAACAGCTTTCCGTGCACTATGGCGTAGAGTCATGCCGGCCACATGACCATGGAAGTTTGTCCCCGGCTCTACAGGCTTTGAAACGGAGATGAGCACCGCCCCTTACAGTCGGTCACGACTAGACCATTCAGTCGTGGGAAACCTTTACCTTTAACTTACTATAAGGTGAATAATACAACTATAGGCTGAGAACATGGGCTGTGCAATCCTGCCTCCCGTGCAGTGCCAGCACAATGGGGTTGAGCTGGCGTTGTGCACTTAGCGCTGACATGGGAGTGCTGATAAGGTGCCCTGCTTCGGCGCTAAGGCCACAGGGCTGGTGCTGCTGGCAGCGCCAGCATTGTAGTGCCCACGCAGCGCCTCCCTTGTGTCGGCCGAAGCTGGCCGGCGCAAGGGGGGCGCGCTGGCAGGGCACACCAGGGATTGGAGGAAGGAAGGGGGTGGGACTTGGGCGGGGCATGGGTGGGCTTCAGATTCAGCCATAAGGCCGAACCCAAGGCCCGTTCGAGAGGCTGAGCTGCCCCAATTTGGGCCACACGGTCTCCTCAGATCTGCGCCCACTCTTTAGCGGGCACAGATCCGAGGAGTGCATAGGGGAGGATTGAGCCTTCCCTACAGTAAGGGAGCGCACGCTCCCTTGCTGTGGGGAGGCTCCAGCTTCCAGCGTTGGATATGGTGTTGGCTGGCCGGCCTTTCCATTCCAGCACTGGGTAGGATTGCGCTCTGTGTGCGCACCTGAGAATTATAGAAGTATGATTATCATCTTTTCAACTTTAACTCTTTCTTAGATTACAATTTTAATGACTTTAAATTAAGAATTTCCTGGTGTGTTATCCAGATACCAAATTTTCCAGGCATGTCTTGTAAATTACTGTGTATGCACCCTCAAACAGAAAATCAGGTGATTAATAAAACAGTTTGATCTCAAAAAATTTGGATAAGTTACTTTAAATTTGGTTTTAAAGTTAAACTTGTAAAGTTCTTTCATGTTCTATTTTTTTTCCTTTTAAACTGCATCTCTGTTGTATTTGCTTGGTTTACGAGTAGTTTTGAAAATCAGTTGATTATTCCGGAACATGCAAGTATTTGAGTAGAGGACAATAAGGTAATTATGTCTTAAACATTAAAATGCATACACTTAATAAATATCTTACTTTCAGCTAATTGGAAAGATTGCCCTCTCCGTCCTCCTCTTTTTTAAAGCCCTTCCTGGTCTTTGGCATAGTATGTATAACACTTAAATGTAGAAAAAGAAAATTTTAAATAGATAGGCGCTGTTGCCTTAAAAAAAAGTCTCACACTTACACATTACCTTCCTGTGGTTTTCCAAAAGCATTCCAAAGAGGTTACTTACACTGCTTTGAAATTGTGAGTTATGGAAAGGCCATAGCTTGAGACTAGCAGCTGAGACAGCAACAGAGATGAAAGTTATTTAGTTCTGTGATTCAAGGGGAAACACAGCTGCTACAGCTGGCCTTCTCAGATCTCAACACTTACTACAATGATCGAGAAGGCGATAATGTGTTCTGTCTTAGTTTGAAAAATGCATTCATAAAAATAGTCTCTAAAAAGGACAAAAAATCTATTAATCACACTGCAGACTGGGGTTTGGGGCACTGAAGCAGAGCTAGGTTTACCAAAAGGAGGACCTGATACATTCTGTGAGTTATCCATTATCTGTGCTCAAACACGTCAATGCAATCTGAACCTCTGTGTTCACATGTATGCTTATGACCGAGGCAAGAACTGCTTATTATAATGCTTTTAATACTGATTTGAAATATAAACAAGTAAAATGTTTCACCGAATAAAAGGTTTCACCATGTCCAGGGCTCCCTCTGCCCCTCCTTGCCTGACAAGGCTTCCTGTGTGGTGCATCTTCGCCCACCTTCCTTCTACATGAGAACTTGTGGAAAAGAGATGTTCCACCTCCTTTCTTAGAAGCTCTTATATGGAATAGAAGAACTGCATCATTGCCACAGGGAGTTGTATAGGGGTCCTCTGCAGAATTCCACTGCAGCCCCCCAGGAGAGGGAAAGGTTATGTTCTAAGCCAGGGGTCTCCAAACCCTGGCCTGAAGACCAATCTGGCCCTCTGAAAGATTTTTATCCAGCCCTTGGCTGGAGATGGACGAGCCCGCAACAAATACAGTGCAACCTCAGTATCCACTGTGGTTCTGTTCCAGAGCCCCCATGGATACTGGAGTCACCATTTAAATGCTCTTATATATGATGCAGCCCTTGTGCCACAAAGTTTGGAGACCCTTATAAGAACATAAGAAGAGCCCGGCTGGATCAGGCCAAAGGCCCATCTAGTCCAGCTTCCTGTATCTCACAGCGGCCCACCAGGTGCCCCAGGGAGGCATGAGACAACAAGATGCTTGCATCCTGTTGCCACTCCCTTGCACCCGGTACTCTGAAGTAGCCTACTACTGACGTAAGGAGGTTGCACAATCCATCATGGCCTATAGCCCACGATGGACTTTTCTTCCAGAAATCTGTCCAATCCCCTCTTAAAGGCATCTAGACTAGATGCCAATACCACCTCCTGTGGCGGAGAGATCCACCCGCTGGGTAAAAAAGTACTTCCTTTTATCTGTTTTAACTCTCCCAACCCTCAGCTTTAGCAGATGCCCCCTGGTTCTGGTGTTTTAAGAGAGGGAAAAAAAACATCCCTCTATTGACTCTATCCCTTCTGTGCATAATTTGGTATATCTCAAACATGCCCCCCCTCAGGCGCTGTTTTTCTAGGCTGGAGAGCCCCAGTCACTGCAGTCTTTCTTCATAAGGGAGGTGCCCCAGCCCCGTAATAATTTTCGTCGCTTTCTTCTGCACCTTTTCCAGCTCCACTATGTCCTTTTTGAGGTGCGGCGACCAGAACTGTACACAATATTTCAGTTGTGGCCTTACCATCGATTTGTACAATGGCATGATAATATTGGCTGTTTTATTCTCAACCCCTTTTTTAATTACCCCAAGCATGGAATTGGCCTTCTTAATTGCTGCCGCACACTGGGTCGATACCTTCATTGAATTGTCCACCAGCACCCCAAGATCACTCTCTTGAGCTGTCACAGACAGCTCAGAACCCATAAGCTTATAGGTGAAGTTTTGGTTTTTGGCCCCAATGTGCATCACTTTACACTTGTCTACGTTGAAACGCATCTGCCATTTGGCTGCCCATTCCCCCAACTTGGAGAGATCCTTCTGGAGCTCTGCACAATCCCTTTGGTTTTTACCACCCGGAAAGGTTTTGTGTCATCCGCAAACCTGGCCAACTCACTGCTTATCCCTGTCTCCAGGTCATTTATGAATAAACTGAAAAGCACCGGCCCCAAGACAGATCCCTGGGGCACTCCACTTTTCACCTCTCTCCAGTGTGAAAATTGCCCATTGATCCCCACTCTCTTTTTCCTGGCCCTCAACCAATTCTGAATCCATAAGAGGACCTGCCTTCTTATACCCTGAATGTGAAGTTTCCTGAGCAGCCTTTGGTGGGGAACTGTTTCAAACGCCTTCTGAAAATCCAGATAGATGATATCCACTGGTTCCCCCATATCCACGTGACTGTTGACCTTTTCAAAGAATTCCAAAAGGTTTGTGAGGCAAGACTTACCCTTACAGAAGCCATGCTGACTTTCTTTCAGCAACACTTGTTCCTCTACGTGTTTTAGGATTTTATCTTTGATGAGGCTTTCCACCATCTTACCCAGAACAGATGTTAGGCTGACCGGCCTGTAGTTTCCAGGGTCCCCCCTCCTCCCTTTTTTAAAGATTGGCATGACATTGGCTATCCTCCAATCCTCTGGCACCGTGGCTGTTTGAAGGGACAAGTTGCATACTCTAGTTAAGAGGTCGGCAGCTTCATTCTTTAGTTCCTTAACAACTCTTGGGTGTATACCATCTGGGCCTGGTGACTTATTTATATGTAATTTGTCAATTTGATTTAAAACATCTTCTTTATTAACCATTATTTGATTTAATTCCTTAGTTAGGAAGGGCTGTTAGGGCTGCGGTACCTGCCCAAGTTCTTCTGCTGTGAAGACGGACGCAAAGAATTCATTTAATTTCTCTGCAATCTCCAAGTCCCCTTTTATCTCCTCTTTCCCTCTTGTTCTTTTCCCACCCTTGTTCTAAGTTACCAAGATTTTGTCCCCTACAGGCACCACAGATACCTCTACAGGTACACTTAGGTGGCACCAGTCCCCCTCTCAAGCAGAGAAGTGTGACTGATGCTGTTTGTCAAGTATTTTTTTTACTGTTTCTCCTTGCTTCTAACAGGAAACCATCGCACAGGTGAGGCCACTGTGCAACCCCCAAGGGAGCCTATAGCATTCCTGCCTGTAGTGACCAGTGTGAGCCAGGCTGATCAACTTGCTACAAGCAAGTGCCTGGAAATTGCAAACTGTATGGTAGACAGTGAACCAACTGGTGCAACCAGAACTTATTGGCACCTGTTACTTGGCTGTTTGTTGGACAACATTGGATAACTTGCAATGGCACACTGCTGGGGGACACAGAGCGAGAGCGAGGAAGAGAAGTAGGAGGAGAGTTAAACCCTCAGTTCAGGGGCCCCTAGACATTCTTTAATAGAGTACTACTGTCACAACAGTTGAAGGCTGGGGATTAATTTGTAATCTTCTGGTTTAGGGGGTTCATTCATTATAATTTAACCATTTTTATATCCATAAAACATGTTTCTTACTTCTACTAATAAGAATGTTGGCCTATTCAACCTATTTAAAAATGACAACCATTGTTACTTAATCGACTGGCATCAAGTAGTTTGTATTGTTCAAACACCCCATTCACCATGTCTCCAGCCTTGGCACACCCTGAATTCACACTTTCCCCCCCCCCAACTAATTAAATAGACTTTATTGACATATGCTTTGTTCCAACAAGAAAATGGCTGGAAACAAATAGCTGCTAATAAGGTGATTGGTGCTCTATTCATTTAAGCTAGACAGGGCTGAATGTAGCCTGTGTAAAAACATAAACACAGAAGGCAGAAGATCTCCTACATTAAAATATGTATGCATGCACACCATAAAAATTATAAGCCAGACCCTTTCTTCCATAGGCCTTCAAATTACATTTAATCTGAACCCCTAATAAATTGTAGTAGGCAACTGACAGTACAATTCTATACATGTTTACTTAAAAGTAAGCCCAACTATGTTCAATGGTGCTTACCCCCATGTAAACGTGTTTCTGTTGCAATCCAAGATTGCATTCTAAATTCACAGCGCCATCCTATAATGGATGCAGCGCCGATGCAACATTGTTGTGTCAGCGCTACATCATTAGCACTGACATGGGGGCACCAAGCAGCACTCCCATGTCAGCACTAATGCTCTGAAACTGATGCTACGAGTAGCACTGGGTTCAGAGCGCCGACGGGGAGCCTTCCTTGCACCTACCGAAGCCGGTCAGCATGAGGGAGGAACCGTTCTGTTCCAGAATGGTGATTGGTGGGAGGGAGGAAGATTGGGAGCAGGACATGGGCAGGCTTGGGAGGCGGCCATACGGCCTCATCCTAAGTCTGTCTGGGAGGCCACGCAGCCCAGATTAGGGCCACGCGGTCTACTGGGATCTGCGCCCGCTATTTAGCAGGTGCAGATCTGAGGAGCGCATAAGCATTCGCTCCCTTACCGTAGGGGAGGCTCCAGCTTCTCCTAAGCAGCGTTGGATATGGTGCAGGCCTGTCGGCCTCGCCAATCTGGCACTGTTTAGGATTGCACCCTCAATCACTTGGGAGTAAGCCTCACCCTGCACAGTGCTCCTAAGTAAGCATGCATAGAATTGTGCTGCAGGAATATTTTCTTACTTTATTTAACTTCCAACAAAAGGTAAAGGTTTCCCCATGACCAAATGGTCTAGTTGTGACCGACTGTAAGGGGCGGTGCTCATCTCTGTTTCTAAGCCTGTAGAGCCAGCGCTTGCCCAAGGACAAGCTTCCGTGGTCATGTGGCCAGCATAACTATATGTCGAGGCGCATGGAACGCCATTACCCTCCCACCGAAGTGGTCCCTATTTATCTACTCGCATTTTTACATGCTTTCGAACTGCTAGATTGGCAGGAGAACAAAAGGTATCCCTATGTTTTCATATGGTTTTAATTAGCAGTGAACAAATGCACTACATTTCTAATGAGGCCAAGAATATGCCATGAGTAAGTTCACAGTTTTCTTTTTTGTTCCTCCCCTCTTTGATAGAAATTATTTCTAGGAAAGTCAGGAACTGAAGTGTCAACAACAAAAAACAAACAAAAATGCCCAACTAACTGTGCCGATCTTGTAGGCAGAAGGCTGCACCCCAGGCTCTTCTTGGTAAAGAAGCAGCCATGATCCTCCCATACATCTTGTTGTAAAGAGGGATAGTTCTAAAGGCAAGGTGGTATTATTTGTTCTTTTTTCCCCCAGCCTTAGAGTGATGGACTATAAGGCTGATAGTCAAATACAGAAACACATATGCAGTCACCAGAACATTACTTTATACAGTGACAAGCTACAAGCCAGAATCTTTCCCAATATTAGCATACCAAAGCAGTTAAAATGTATCATAAAGTAATGTTTTCAAAAAGTCGAAAACCAAATATTGACATTGAAAGGATCCATATACAAGTATCTCTCTAAGCTTACAAGATAAAAAGACAGCTCTTATAATTTTAACTACATTTTGGCTGTTTCCGTGGAGACTGCAAAGAAATTGTCTATAATTACGCCAGTCATCCTATTGCTAATTCACCTGCTAAGGGGGAGCACATGCCCATCAAAAGTGATACGGTAGATGAAGAGAAGAGTTTCATAGCAGAAAGTGAGACAAAGCCTTACATCCAGTAGGTCTGAGATGACTAGCTCTTGCAAAAGGGATGCTAAAACTGTTCTACCTGGCAGCAGATGGAAAATGGCACTTCAAGCTTGCATTTGAACTAGAAAGGCAGACTTCAAAAGCAGGTCATGCAGGGAGCCAGACATGTTGTTTGCGATAATCAACAAATAACTATTCTTCCAGAAGTCAAATGATTACAGTATCTGTTTTCCTGCATTTGCTAGCGGTCCTCTGCTACTGCTGTAGAAGACCAGAAATCCATTCATTATCTTGGCCATGGAGAACATTCCTCTCCACTCTGGCAGGTGCTTCTGAAGTTCAGTGTCACAGGGCAAAAACCTCCTCTATTCTCTTCTTCCAAAGCTTGGGAGGAAGAGGATGCAGTGCAGCCACATTGGGCTTTGGAGGCACTTGGACTAATTCTGAAGCTCAACACCGTAGGGTAAAGAACCATCCTATTCAGCCAAAATCTGAAATCCTCTAAACTTTGAGCAAGCGTGAACCAGTGGGCTAAAATGATCACACAAGTTACTGAAACGTAAGTAGCCAAACTGCTGCGCAGTGACAAACTTAGGTTCTCTGCACAAAGCGACCATCAGAGGCCAGCCTGCCTTTTGTGTCTTGTGTTCAGAATAACATCTACTGAACCACACCATCACCACAATCCAATAGCTCCAGTTATGGCTTCTGGTTCCAACTGTGATTACAGAAAAATAAAGCTAGGCTTCTGTTTGTCTTTTGCACCTGCCACAGAAAGAGCTGCTGGCCTCCACTCAGGCCGCTGTTCTTTTTAAGCTGCATGGCTGTTCAGCTCAAAGTCCACCAAAGCCAAGCTCTGCATAGCACACAGTTCCCGGAAGTCCAAAAATGACACTTGAAGTCACTGCTGTGTGTCTGGAGATGCTGCTGTGCAGCAGCATGGACTCCTTAGGGAAACACACACACACACAGAGAGAGAGAGAGAGAGAGAGAGAGAGAGAGAGAGAGAGAGAGAGAGAGAGAGAGAGAGAGAGAGAGATCACTGAAAACCACTTTGGAAGAAATTTTGCCCTTGAAGCTACTTGCTGCCAACAGCAGTTGGAAGGGAGATTTTCAGGGAACAAAGTAAGTACTGGGGGGAAACTATTAAACCCATCATGTGACAATCCTAATTCAGACTACAACTTTGCTTTTCATGAGAAAGGAGCCCTGGGAAATCCCGAACAGGATTCCATCATGTTTTTTATCTAGTTTGGCTCTAATCCTCACAACAAAGACTTCCCTTCCTTACAGAGCCAACAAGGAAATTGATACATAAACAGCCTCAGGGCACAATCCTAAACTGAGTTAGGTCGACATAAACTAAGCCAGCAAAGTTTGGTCAGCACAAGGGCCACTGTAAAGCATGTTTGGACCACTCTCAGAGTCAGAGAGGCCAGCGGACAGAAGTGAGCCATCCTCCCTCACTTCAAGAGTAGTCCAAACACACTTTATGGCGGCCCTTGTGCTGGCCAAACAAATGTAACTGTACAAATTGAACAAACCAAAAATATAGACAAAAACAAGATTTTTTAAAAAACACACCAATCTAACTAAGCGGTTCTACAGATTCCAATCACCAAAATTAACATTTTAGGGCACAATCCAGAGGAAAAAATAGGCACGTGCAAGTTCCTTGCACTGACCTGGGAATGTGCCAAAAACCACATTTGTGCCTCCTTTAGAGCAGGCTGAGCCAGCACTTGGATGTGTGCTGGCTCTCTGAAGGGGATACAGGTCCTACACTGCTCAGCACAGAGGATGGACAGGGCAGGAGGAAGGCGGAATGGGGGTGTTTGGGGGCAGGAAGAAGGTAGGCTGCTGGGCGGACTGTGCCTGTGATGGGGTGGGATTGGCCTTTGCAACTTAGGCTGGATCCTACTCTCTGGCCCTGATCCTGTCGGCCTTACATGGGCTGCTTGGTTTTGTGTCAGCGATTTACCTGCTTCAAGATCCAAGTAGCTCCATAGGGGTGGCTGGCGCACAACACGGGGTAAGGGGAAAAATATTCCGTTACTTCACGTTGTGCCACAGCCACCTCTTCACCCGCACGGGATATAACACAGGCCAGTTGACCGGCCTTTTCCACTACAATTTACAATTGAGTTGTTAATCAAACAATATATAAATAAAAATCAATTCATTACAAAATCTGTTCAGTTTGGAAACTTCACACTGCTTTCTCCAAACTGACCAAATGGGTAAATGTAAAATGTAAATATCCATAGCACAATCCAGTGCACTGAACTACCAAGATAGTCATTTCAGCGCAAAATCAGCATTAGCACACACAAGGTGCTGAATATTAGAAATAAATATTAAGTGAATACTATTTGTCAAAATCAGAACTCATATGGTTATCAAAGTAGTAGTTTGCCTATGCAAACAGGATAATGTGAATATAATCTGAAATTACTGCAATTAAAGGGACTAAAAGATTCAAATCAAATCATTCCAGATAAAGTACTACATTTGATTTATAAATACATCAAGATATTTTTCCTTTTTGAAATAATATAGTAGAATGGCAGGACTTTACAAGAGCCTCCGGAGCTCTTACAATTACATTTCACTTGTGCAAAGTCTCATGTTGTTTTTAGAACTTGTAAACACAAACTGCTGGTATCAAATACATCTTTTTAAAAAATCTGGTAACTGAAGTACAGTTCAGTTTTGCCAAAAGGTTTTGCCAAAGAAATGTGAGCAGTATTATTTACTATAAAACTATAATTAATTCCCAAATGTTAGATATTAAGTAAAATGAAATAGTCAGTGCTTTCAGTCTGCAGGGTAATAACTTGAAAGGTCTCTCTGCAAATAGCTGGAATATTTTCATTTGACAAAAAGGGCCTGGCAAATGAAACACAACTTCTAGCGAACATGGAGCACATTAATGTTTTTTCTATCAATTTGCAACCAACCCTGAAGTCATTTAAAGGATCTCATTTAAAATTATGGAGCATTTACACCTAAGGTAAGTATTTTAGCATGCTCTAAGTATGCCTGAAAAGTTGATTTATTAATACATTATTTCACCACCTGAAATGCATTCAGCTGGCAATGCATATACTTAATGTGCATGCTAATGTTCTGGTTTTACCTTCTGTAAAATTTTATTTATGAAGCAGGACTTCATATTTAAGTTTTGTATTGAACACAATATCCATTTAAATTGCAATCACTAAAACAGAGTTAGAAAACAAAGAAATAACAGGATGATTTGACATATGTAAGCTATTCTGATATTATGCTTAGTGCCCTGTAAGCTATTCTGATATGCTTACTGTAAATTTCCTGTGGATTTTTGGATTCGAGTACTAAGTGGATTCGAGTATTAATATACTAAGGGGACATGGTGGCTCTGCGGGTTAAACTGCTGAGTTGTGCTTGTTGACCGGAAGGTTGTCAGTTCGAGACCATATGACAGAGTGAGCACCCATCACTTGTCCCAGCTCCTGCCAACCTAGCAGTTCGAAAGCACATAAAAATGCAAATAGATAAATAGGTACCACTTCAGTGGAAAGGCAACGCTGTTTCGTGCTTGGCGTATAGTCATGCTGGCCACATGACAACTGAAGCTTGTCCTAGGACAAACGCCGGTTCTTCGACTTAGAAACGGAGATGAGCACCACCCTCTACAGTCGGTCACAACTAGACTGTTCCGTCATGGGGAAACCTTTACCTTTTACTAAGCTGAAAGAATATGAAAATCTTGTATGTTCTTACAGCCCAATCCAGAGCTGCCCACCTGACTGGGAGCACAGCAGTAGCCAGGCAGCTACCACTGCATCCTGCAGCAGTCAGGCAGCCGCAGAAGGCTCCATTGGGAAAGGGGACATTCGTTCCCTTTCCCCGCGCTATGGGTGCTGGGCGGGTGAGTGGTCTACTTGCTTTTGTGCCGGCTATTTAACCAGTGTCCATGCCCAGTGTCGCCATGGCGATGCCCCAGCACTGGCAGCAACAACTTACTGCTGGTGTTGGAGGTGCTTTACAGCTCACGCTGAAGGGCTCTGGATTGGGCCCTTAACCTTTTGTTTTATTTACTGTGATTCAATTTTCCACCAAAGCCGGTTACAGTTCCTGCATACACAAAACCTGACAAATGAAGTGCTTGCACTTTCTGGATACTGGGAGTTCATTACTGGCCAACCATGACCAATGACTTCTCTACTACTTTCCAAATAAACACAACTGCAAACTGTTATTATAGCCAACTGAACTATCATTAATTTCCATCAAGCATCAAATACATCTTGATCACTGTATATTTTATAATTCTGGAGTATTTTATGACTTCCATTTCCTCCAAAACATACAGAAATGCTTTAAAATATGCACTCTAACAGGTCTAAATTTTATATTCCTAAATGCCCACCAGATAGCAGGCAGTTTCTACTTCAGAGTACAGCCTCAAGGACCAAATGACAGGTTGACAGAAACTCTCTATAGTGGGTATCAAAGAACTGTAGATGTGTTCTCTGTTGAATACTGACTACTGAATTCAGATTCCATATTTGAAACTGTAAGGAAGCTTGTGGAAGTAAACTTCCACTGAATCCTCAGCACAGCAGTGCTCTGCACTTGCCAATAATCTGCACCAGTGATTGGGGGCACCTCTGGAACAGAATTCTGAGTGGCACAGAGAACTTAAGGGAAGATTGGTGAAAATCGCAAGCTTCTTATAAAAACCAAAGCACCTTTGGTTCAGAGAAGAGGAACTTGGAATACAAGCTACTGACAGTAATTAAATAGGCTTATTAGCATGGTTATATGTAGGTGTCTGGAAAAGCTTTTAATACAAGCCTCCAGCACAGTTACTCTTTGCCTAAAGGAAAAGAGGGATGGGGGACTTTGGAGACTGAGTAGTCCTTAAGGGGATAGTCAGTATATAGTAAATCAACTGCCTCTGAATACAAGTGCTTCATTCAGAAACAACAATCCTGGCAGTTTGCAGAAGAATACGAATGGACATTTAATTGTTTTGTTATTTCTAGGAAGAAATGTTTGCAGAAATCTGAATACTCAAAACGTTTCCATTAATTGGGGAGGGAGGGAGGGTGAGAAAATGGGAAAAAAAGTAAAATGAACTCTAGTCAATATGAACAGGAAGCCTGGAAATATTCAAAGGATTTCTGACCCCCACATGACCGTACCAATTTAAGACAATCTGATTAGCTTAAGTAGCCTGCCAGTGACTTCCTGACAGATTAACCATAGTGTCTGGTAGTCTTACTAGAGTCAAATGCAGCACAATTCTAATATAAAGGGAAGTTGTACAACAGGTCACAGGAAGCGTTTTGCTCTATGACATAGAAAAATGCAATGGATCTTCTTTTCCAAGTCATATGAATTCACTATTGCTTCTTATGACTATTTGTAAAAATAATAAGATTTTTACAATCCTATAAACAAGTGTAAACTTACCCCTCCTTCCAAAAGCAACAACTACAGTGTATCCTCATCATTCATGGATTTGCCATCTGCAGATGTTCTGTTGTATTATTTTACAATAAAGTGGCCCGTTCATCCATACACATCTGTCTCTCATGGCTTTATTGGGGATGCACAGCTAATGCCCAGTTTGGTAAACTGGACTTTCCTCTCAAAAGGCTCTGGAGAGGCTTCTGAGTTACAGGGAGGCCCATGACTCAAAAGACTTTCTGGATGTGTCCTCTGCTCACATCTGGGAGTCCTTCTGTGGGTTGGACAGCGGATTTAATTCTCTGTGGCTTTTAGCATCTGCAGGGGGTTCTGGGAATAGAATCCCCGAGGATGCCAAAACACAACCTGTATTACTGCTGTTCCAATAAATAAATTTGGGGCATTTTTTGCTACCTCAACTTGTTAAGCTAAAATAATGCTTAAATATTTATATAATGTTTTCTGAATATACAAAGCACTCCATGCATTACCTTGGCGTAGGTCCTTTCAACAACTTGATATGGTACATCAGTGTTATTATTCCTGTATTGCAATTGGGGAGCTGGAGCCGAGAAGGAATACAACCATTGACAACAGAATAGCAGGTTTGTCAAAAGAAACTGCTATACAACACTTATATTATTATTCCTGACAAGAAGCCTTTTGGGGGTGGGGAGGGGGAGGATAAAGGCCAAGTTGGTAGTTGAACAGAAGTTTCAGAAAGATCATTAGCATTAGTTTAATACTAATTGTAATGTGTTAACTAATGATTAAGAAACTGTCTGCTATGCTTTCTGATTCTATATATAAATGGCTTATTTACTAGACCATTTAATTTACATCTTGCCTTTCTGCCTCCAAACAGAAGCACTCAAGTGGACTTACACAACACCAGTTAAAAACAGAAGAACCGGAACAAACTACAGGCAACAAGCCATTAACAACAACAGAATAGCAAGTGGAAGTTTGTCAAAAGAAGTAATACAAAGATAAATCATCTAGCAGATAAAGATCACAAGGGAGGGAGCCATATACAGGACTCAGATGCCCTAGAAAAGAACGTTCTAGAAAATGTACCCTGGACATAGATGCAGAGCCCAATCCTAAGGCTCCAGCTGCAAGCGGTACGCTTGTACCAACCATGCAACTGTAGCACATGGTGCTGTAAAGCACCTGCAATGGGGCAGAGCCATGGCAATGCTGGCTGCGTGAGCACCAGGGGGAGCAACAGTCACCTGTGAGCAGTGAATTTGCCGCCTGCCAGCGATTTGGCCTTTCAGGGTGGGATGGGAGTGTGTTCTGGGCAGTGGAGGGGTGGAGCGGTGGCGGGACCGGCAGCGACTCTCATTGCTGGTTTCCAACCTGAGTAAGGCCACACAGCCTTACTCAGAGGCCCTCGCTTCTGCGCCAGCTAAATAGGCCAATGTCCCCTTTCCCTGCGGAGGCTCCCATGGCTGCCACGGGATGCTGCGGTAGCCACCTGGCTACCACTGTGCTCCTGGGCATTCAGCCAGTATAGGATTGGTACACACGCTAATGGCAGGACACATACGTTAAGCAATCTTCTTTAGCTATAAAGTCATATAAGAAGGCCAAGAGATTTCATTTTGCCTGTCCAAAGAGTGTGCTTCTAAGAAACATTTTTTTGTCAAATGTATCCCACTTAAATCTATATGTTGTTTAGCTCTCTCTATTAAAATTCCAATGAGCTGTGTGCATGTATTATTTTCCATAAACTATTCAGTAATGTATTACACGCCACACATTGCTGAAAAGCAAGCCAGTTAGTTTCTCTTACCCATAGACCTGTTATTACACAATAATATTTAAAATTCCATCCAATTAATATACCATTGATAATTACTTTTTATATTAGTGGTTCCCAAACTGTGGGTCAGGATCCACCAGGGAGTCGCAAGCCAATTTCAGGTGGGTTGTGAAGCATCTATGGCAGCCATATTGAAAATATGAGAAGATGGGATGCTGGAAATGGGGAGGGCTGTAATGTTATCTTGCGTATGTCAAGGTTGTAATTAGGCGTTTTTTTTAAAACTTTCTGATTCACTTTGCTATTGGGAAATAGCAAAGAAATAACCCACCTTATTGCTGCATTCTCAGGAAAGCAGCAGGCTCTGGCATCACAATCATGGCATTTCCAACCTCATCACTTCTAGTGGGTCCTGGACATTTTTATTCCAAAAAAGTGGGTCCCGGAGATAAAAAGTTTGAGAACCAATGTTTTATATTATTTGATTCAACAGTCCGCTGAGGTTCACTTTAGTCCACATGGCCAACATGTGACCATTTCTCATGGATAGATAAAAAACAAAGCAGATTTTGGATAATGAGGTCTATCCAACAAGGATACAATCATACTGGATTTGCTGAGCAATGCAAGCTAACAATAACTGGAACATTATCAACCTATTTAAAGAGAAAACATATTTGAAAATGAATAGGAAGATCCTAGCATTATATTCTTGGCCTTGTATTTATTGTCACAGAAGCCAAACATTAGGCAATGCTTCACTTGACTCAACTTGACAAAACTGAAATGTTAACAATGTTCCGATCTCTCCTATCATCCATTATTTGAATGAATATTTGGAACATACAAAAGAAACATGAGTGAAAGAACCAAAAATGCCAAATGAAATCTTTTCAAACTGGCATTGTTAACAAATCCATTTCATTCAAAAATAGACTGAAAAAGCAAACACATCTCACAATGCAAGACAGTAAGTAGTTTACCTTCTCATGAACTCTGTTTGCATTGGATGATAATTTTGTTACTTCCCGGAGCCAAAAATGACTTGCACCTTAACTGTTTGCCAAAAGGAAAAAAAAAAGGCTAAGTGCACATTTAAAGTACAACAATCAAAGAACAAGCAAGGACATATTTGAACTACATAATTATACAATGTGAATTAACTGGGCTCATATAAACAACATTCTATTAAGCATTCTTCTGTTTCAAAGGAATCCAATTAAAAAAATGTATTCACTTTTGCTAAGCACAGTTTAGCACTGTTCTTTGAGTTAAAGCACCATTTTGACACATTTCTTTGTTTAGAGCAGTGGTTCTCAAACTTTTTAGAACCAGGACCCACTTTTTAGAATAACGATCTGTCTGGGACCCACCAGAAGTGGTGTCATGGCCAAAGTACCATCATTGTGACACCAGAACTTGCTGCTTTCCTGATAATGCAGCAATAAGTTGGTTTCTCGGCCATTTTCCAATAGCAAAGTGAATCAGAAAGAAAAAAAAACCAACTTACAACCTCGACACAAGCAAAACAACCACAACAAGCAATCTCTTTTCAGTTTTCCATCATCCCATATTTTCAATGATGGCTGCCCTATATGCCACGTGACCCACCTGAAATTGGCTCACGGCCCACCTAGTGGATCCTGACCCACAGTTTGAGAAACACCATACAGATACTTTGCATCTGCATAATGAACAAGAACAGTGTTTCCCAAATTTTATAGTACAGGACCCACTTTTTATAGTACAGGACCCACTTATGACAATCTATCGTGACACATATAGCTTTACTAGACAAAAAAGTGACCCACTGGTGGGCTACTGACCCATAACTGGGGAACTACTGTCTAGATATTAATCAACATTTGCTGCAAATACAACGTATTTTCATGCAAAAAAAAAAGTTTAATGCTCAGCTTTAGCCTTTCAACCCCTTTTTTATCACTTAGGTTTCTGGCTGACTTTAAAAAAATGTCTACGCAATTTTATATATTTTCATATGCATATAGAGTTCTCAGTAAGAAGAGATGATCTCTTTCAATTCTAACACAGTTAACACCCCCTCCCACATTCTACAAAGCACATTCCATTATTCTTCATTCTCCCTTGTCACCGAAAACGGAACTAAAGCATGGAGAGGAGACGACACAAAACCAGAACCTCTTGATGAGAAGGGACAGACCATTTGTGCTTCCTGAGCTGATAACTCCAGCTGCTCAGTAGTTACAGAATTTTTCTCCCCCCTGACTTTTCCTTGCTTATGAAGGGCAGTAACAAAGGAAACACATCAGAACAATACAGCAAGGGAAGAACAGCTCAATTACAATGAACTAGGAGGAATGTAAAGAAGCATTGCACTGGAACCAAACGTGCACTGGAACAGGCAGGCCAGCTGGCCTGTCCCATATCCAGGGTGAGGTTGGAGCTGGCTCCAGTGCAACCCAGAGTGAGGGGAATTATTTCCCCTTACCCTGTATCACGCCACTGCCACCTCAATGGGCTACTCAAATTTGCTCCAGCAAAATTGGTGACGCAAATCCAAGAACCCCGTTTACGGCTGATCCAGCTGGGACAGAGGGTTGCATCTAGCCTAGGTCGGTCCCACCTCCCTCCCAGGCCTGTTCTACCCCAGACCTCCCCTCCCCTCCCCTGCCCCAATCTGATAGTATGTGCACTTGCAGGATACATGGGTGACATCTCTGTTTTACTACTTTCCAAGCTGTCTCTCCTCTAGGCATGCGCATGCCTGGGTGCCTTTGTCATCTCACCCCCAGGAAGAAGTACATTTGTATATCAGTTTGCTTAATTGGAAACATCTACCATTTGCTTCTCCATTGAAGTAAATTAGGATGGGGACCTGAATATTACGTTGAAGAAACTTTAATATATTCCTACTGATGGCCAATACACAAAACCTTTTAAAATGAACAAATGTTCTCCAGTTTTATGAGAAATCTTAATTCAGGCATGCCACTCTTTCCAATGCTTTGTTTTGCAAAGCTATCTACTTTAGATAGCTTTGCTATCTTGCAAAGCTATCTTTTAAGGCTGTTAAAAGATCAGTGTGTTGTTTACAACCATGGTTTTGCTAAGGGCTGTGCCATGCTTACACTATCAATATGTATTTTAGTCCTCACAGTTGGCATCAAGTTTAAATGTTCTACCACAAAGACATTAATTCCTTGCTTACCTTATGCCTTCCTAGCTCGGGGCAAACAAATCTATGGTATATGTCTTCTCTCATGTGCAAGCTTTAGCATGTTTTCAAATTAATATAGTCCTCTAAACTTTATTTGAAACACTAACATCTATTTCTCCGCATATTGCATCTGTTAAGCTTTTAAGTTTCCATATGGTAAAAAAGATACTTCATGAAACATTCTGAAAATAATGGGCACGTCTCTCAACTATTTTAAAACAGCTAGAAATGCTGGCTGCTTGTTTTCTGATAATATCCAAAAATAGCAATAATTACTTAGAATTAGGATTGCCACTGAACAGATTCATTTAATAATGGAAATAAGCTTTACAACTGCTTTCCAATACAAATACATTGTTTATGCTTACTAGATAAAGAAAGCAGAACCTTTTCTATCAAAAAAGTAATTAGAAGTAAAGACATTTTCAGATAGAAGATGATACTCTATTACAATTGAGCATCACTGCAATTGTAACATTGAATATCAGAATGCTTTCTTATTTTTGGGAACTTTGTTTAGCCTCATCCCAAACATACGCAAGTGAGGCGTTGTTCAGTTAGGTCTGAGGAGAAAAAGTTTGAATTCCCACCAGACATGAAGCTTACTGAGGGCCCAATCCTAACCTGGAGTTAAGCCAGCAAAGTTTGGCCAGCACAAGGGCCAATGTAAAGCACGTTTGGACCACTCTCGGAGTCAGGGAGGATGGCACACATCTGTATGCTGACCTCTCTGACTCCAAGAGTGGTACAAATATACTTTACGGCAGTGGTTTTCAAATTCTCTGGGAGAGTTTGTGAGTCTCGGTTGTGAAAACTGGAATTGGGTCACAATGGCTTTTTATATAATATAATGGGGAAACCACATATTCTAAGCCCACCAGGCTGTAACACCAGGATGTAAATGTAATAAGAAATCTCCAAAGCTGCTTTTTGAACTTCCTGGAGTTTAAAAATGAATTATAACTGGGCTCTGAGAGAAGAACTGCTATCATAAATAAGATGGGTGCACAAATACATGAATTCACTGGATAGAGACCAGTGTACATTTTACAAATATTCCACACTGCTTATCTACAACAAAACAATCTTTACTTTCAGTACACAAACTTTTACTCATTGTTAGAATTTAAAACAAAACAAAAACCTTCCTAAGCAGACCAAATAAACCTTTTTTTAAATAAGGCTTCAGAATTGTGTCATTAGGACAAATTAGCAGTCTGATTATTTCACTGCAAGTAAATTTGTCATTTTTCCCTCAGGTTTTCTTTTTTTGTGCAAATAAAATGAACTCAATAACAAAATGGAAAAACAGCATCTTGGCACTCATTATAGAGAGTTTCTATAGAATATACAGTTTAACACTGTTCCTGGTTGACTTACTACAATCCAACAGTATGTTATTTAATTGGAAAAAATGGAACGTGACCTCTTTTTGAAGACCTGTCAAGCTTACTCCTTGATTGGCGGGCTGGGATTGCTTCTAGAGCTTCATTATAGGCGACTCCCCACTCAGTATTTTCAAATGCCTCAAGTCTTTATTATTCTTTTATAATTGACATTTATGGAAAAAAGCATAAAAGGGGAGAAACCGTTCCTGAACAAATGCATAAAGAAAACAAATAGAGAACCATTTATGATCCAGCAATTTTAAATTTGCTTGTAGGCTTTTGTCAACATGCAAGTAGGATATGGAAAGTTGAAAATAAATGTAATCTAATTGCTTTGTTCAGATTTCTGCCGTTACTGAACAATATGAGAGAAAGCAAGAGGCCCCTATAGAGGCTTATTTGCCGAGGATACAGATATGTCAAGACCTGCAGTACAAAGGAGAGAGGAGCGAACAGTTGTAGGATAGGCAAGTAAAGGAGCAGAACAGGTTATATTAATAAGGAAAGGAATGAAGGAGGGGTGGTGAGTAAGAGCTAAAAAGATTAAATCATGTTTGTGTGTAGGCTTCACAGTGAAGAATCAAAAAGGTGATGGTATCATTCCACCCCACAAGTAGCGTTGAGGCTGACCATATGTAACAAAAAGTGGGATGTTCTAGAATTAAACTCGATTTCTCAATCTGCACGAAAAGAATGGATGATGGAGAAGTGGGCTGAACAGTCTGAAATCTTTTGCTTTTATCTTTGAAATGGTTTTCATAAGCAAGAGAATGTGTTGTTATCAGATGATATTTCATTCATAGCTACCTGAAAGAGAAAGCTGGCTTTGGAAAGAAGGATGCAATTTAAAACAAGAGCTGTAAAGGCAGGAGGTGTGGACTGATGGTTGAGCTGCTGGTATTGCCGGAAGCTAAGCAGGAAAATCCAAATTTGCTTTTGGATGGGAGACGGATGCCAGGTTGTGACAAGCTGCAGTACCTGTGGTGGCAGAACAGAGTCACCGTGGAGCTGATTAGCTCACCGCAAGTTAAGAGCTTCGATGGCATATGTGAGGAGGCCAGCTGGCAAAGAACGGAATACGACCCTGAGGACTTGTCCAGGCTTGACTTGTGATTGCCTGCCGAGGCTCGATGGCATGCAGTCAAAGGAGAGAACCACACTGTGAAGGCAACATCTGGGACTGAGAAGTGGCGGATCACAAGAATACTGTAGATTTGTAAAAAACCCATTGAAAAAATGGTGGTTTAGACTAGCCTGCTCATGTAAGCCACCTTGGGCATTTGCTTCGTATGGAAAGGCGGGATATAAATTCTTCAAAATAAAAATAAAATAAAATAAAGATCTGGAAATAGACGTTTACTGCAACCAAGACGTATCAAATAGATCTGAACGAACGTTTCACAATGGGACATCCTAAAAGTCTTGAGTAAGACTTGCTGTAGTATCACAGAGAGAAAGAAAAATGCACCTATTTTGCCATCAAAAATTCACAGTTTACAGGAAAAGTGTGTATCAAGACTACACCATCTCACAGGTGAAATTGGAACATTTTCCATTTCCAGCTGCCATCTTCTGATCAGCAGGCACTGTAGCAGATAGCAATCCTCTTTCAAAATAAGTCACAACTAAACGGAAAAAAAATATAACTGTCTTAAAGCAACAGACACAGGATTTGACTTCAGTGTGAAATTTCCACCAGAACAAAATCATGCAAACAATCATCCAAATAGTAAAACTGGCACTTTTACAACAAGCTGTGCCAGTGGTATGAGTACAGTGCTGATGCTAGAGCTCTTAGGATTGGTCTTTAAGTCCCAGATTGTACAATCTTTCTAATGGGAAGTTGCACAATTGCAAAATATATGAAAGTGCTTAATTATCCCCTACTTCAGATATACAAGTGGCTGCTCCTTTTTTTTTTTTTTACAAAGCTCCTTATGCAGTGCCGGCGCTGAGGCCAGCTCTATTCCAGCCATTTTGGTGATGCCTTTGGACTCGTGGGAGGCATAGGATTGGGCTGCCCATTAGGATTGGGTTGTTAGTCATATTTTAAACAGGCCAGTCCTCACCTCACCTCAGCTGATGCAGCTGCCCCAATGGAGTGTGCATTGCATCTATTGGAGGGGGGGCAGTCTGGAGGTCTCTTCAAGGTAAGGCAACTTTTGTTCCCTTACCTGGGGTAAGCCTCTGCTACCCCAGTGTGTCTTATCAGACCTACGTCAGCTATTTTGCTGACGTAAAGGACATGGAATGGGGTAAGGATCCTGCTGCATGCCAGTGACACGAGGATCCATCCCCTCCCTTCCCTGTTCCACCTCCCCAGTTCCTTCCCCTCCCTGCCTTCCTGTGGCCTGCCCCCACTTCCAACTTAGTGGCACTGGTGATAGGAGACCTCTGTGTCAGTCTGTGCCATGTCTGCTGGCCGCCTCATCACATGCACTGATCGCAGAAGCACAGCTGCTGACAAAACACGCATTATCCTGCTCTACTATCTACTAGAAACAACTCCCTTGTTCTCAAAGTCAAAGTAATTTTCAAGACAGTCTTGAGAGTTTTATCTGTAATCAATAAAACTACAGTGACAAAAAGATAAAGCTCTGGAGAAAACAGTTTAATGTCAATAAGGAAACAATAGCTATGGCAATATAAAATTCCAACATTTTAACAAATAAACACTTTGTCATTTCACAGTTCAATTATTCAAGCATGCTATTGGTCTTCCTGCACTTAGTATGCAAGTAGCATTATTCACCTTAACTATATACCAAAGTAATTTGTTCACTCATGATTAGAATTCGCACTGCCTACAATTTTCTTTTGCTGCATGCCATTTTTAGTTTATGGATATCACATGAATAGTCTACATTAATGCCTATATATAAATCGGGCATAATGCAAGACCATTCAAGACACTTTGTTGTGCTGTTGCTGTGCGGAATTCACAAACTTAACAAATAAATCAGAAGCTTGAGAATCTTCTGCTCAACTTAGTCTCTGGATGTCAAAGCAGCACAATATCCAAGTGTGACACAATTGTGATTGCAGGTTCTATAAAGTCCAAATCTTCAAGTTCTATGAAGTCCAAAGTGAGCCACATAATATTCTTTGCTTTGCCCACCTTCAGAGACTAGTTTGTTCAGTTAAGCAATGCTGTGTATATATTCTTGAATTTTCCAACCATTGTAATATTCAAAATGGTGTCTGACACAATAACTTTGTAAAATCAGTCTTGATATCTGATAGGCAAAATTGCCTCATACACCTCCAGTAGTGAAAAGTTCTACAATCAAATTAGGGTCTCAGTCACAACTGTGCAAACCCACAGTCTTCAACATAATATTGAAAGTGACAAGTGTACAGTAACATGGATTTCAACGAAGTGAAACAAAAACAAACAATTTTCTCAGGAAGGGATAAGAAGTGAGTGTGTTCATTCCCTTCAGCCACATAGGTTCTAATGCTCTACAGGAGATCGGGGTGTGCAATTGTTCTGACAAATTCCCTCGCGGGACACCCCAAGGGCCCTAATGCCCACACTAGGCTAACTAGTTTCCCCTCCAGAACGGCCTTAGAGATAGGCAAGAGGGAGGGGGTTCATTCACCCACTGGGCCTCCTCTCTTCTAGCAGCTTTGCTTGGGATCACCCGTTGGCCAGCCTCCTCCAGACTGCCCTCATCACTGGCTTAGCTCCAAACTACCCCAAGTCTAACACCAAAAAACCCCACCACCAAACAATTGGCAGTCAGCTTGCCTAAGCCACAACTGCCTCCTCCACTTGGTGGCTCAAGGGGCGTGGCAGCCATACAACAGTTCCCAATGGTTATTCCCCACAATAACCTTACCTTATCCAGTCCATCCATCCATCCGTCTGTCCATCAGTCCTTCAGGCAGTCAGTCCATCCAGCACTCCATCAGAACAATCCATCCATCCAGCACCTACCAAGGTGCCTTACTCCAGCTCCTGCCGCCCACTTTATACTGAGGCCAGCCAATCGGTGTCTGTTGCTAGGCAGGCTCTAGCATCAGCCACGCCCATCTGCACCTGTGCTAACCTCCCTTCATTGTCAGGGGCTTCATCAGCCTATAGCTGTGCTCCTGCTGCAAGCAAAGACCTTGGGAGTTAAACCTATAATCCCTGGTTTATCTGGGACAAGGGGCCATTGCTGATACCATTCCCTAGCTCCTCGGGGTATCTCCTGCCTTTTCCAATATAGCAGTCAAAATTGTTTTTGTGTAATAATACCCAGGTATAAAAAAGAGTCAATTGTGCTGGTGCTTACTTACTTGTGGAGTAGGATAACATAAAAGTAGGCACACAGTTAAGAATATGCTATACAGTCTATGTCAGAACTCAGGGAAGATTGGGGCCATGCTTAGTCAAAGTTCTATCATTTTGGGACTATACAGGCTCTTTCAAACAATGATGATGCTATCTTTGTCCAGTGAATCAACTGATGCCAGGTCTCCCAGCCTACAGTGGCAAATTTGTGCAGCTGACAGCTTTCAGCTGCACTAGGAAGCATGGGGCTAGTATCAGCCTGTAAGTGCAGCCAACATGGTACACTTGAAGAGGAAGAGAGACAGATGGGAGTTAAAAAAGGAGGGTATGAACAGACAGAAAGAGCCAAGGAAGGGTGAGAAGATGACAGGATAAGCAAGAGGGGCAGAGAACTAACGAATGGTGAGGCCAGGTCCCAATAGCTGATGACAAGAAAGGCAGAAATGAGGAGAGGGGAGGGGAGGGGAGGGGAGAAAATAGACAAGGAAAAAGGCTGTAGAAGGGAAACTGGCCAGGGGAGGGAAGAATATGGAATGGGGGAAAAAGAAAGGGTGGGATGGGCAAGGGGCACAGAGTTGAACAGAAGAACCCTTAAGGACAGAGGCTGGGATATAGGGGATGTGTGGTCTGATGGTGGCTGGCAGACTAGGACAGCTCCACTGAGGCCAAGACTAAGGGTACAATCCTAATCCACTTTCCTGCACTGACATAATGGTGCCAGTGGGGCATGTGCTGCATTCTGCAATGGGAGGGCAGTCACAGAGGCCTCTTCAATGTAAGGGAATGTTAGTTCCCTTACCTCAGCCCTATCATCTGGAGAGCCTGTGCAAACAAAAGGTTTTCTTTCTAGATAACAAGCAACTGCTTTCCCTAATTAAAAGAGCAGATAAATATTAACATAATAAGCTCTAGTTACATGACAATTGATGCATCACATTTCTCCCCTTCCATCACACTTTATCAGTAGCCAATCCTCATGGAAAAAATGTATCTCAAGACACAAGAGCATCCATCATTAAGTTTATAACAACAGTGCTTCTGCATCCTGTGCTGCAGCCACACTGAGCAAGGAAAAGACCATACTCTTATGGACGTTTCTACCTGAACTACAGTAGAAATGGGCAGCACAATTTAGTAAACTTTAATAAGGTGCCCAAGTATCCATGGTTTCAGGTATCCATGGGTGGGTCCAGAACGGAACCCCAGGAGATTCTGGGGCCTGCCTATACTGCACTCCACATGAAGCCGTCCTAGACGATAATTTAGCATTCTTAGCATGTTACAGATTGCATTTCAACAAGCTTGTGTTACTGAGGCAGCAGTACCCCAGTATTTCACTACCTATCATGTTTCTTAATGAGAACGTATAAGATCAAATGACCTGAATGAACACAATGTACCTGAGAGAGAGCATTCCATCTAAGTACAGTCACTTAAACAATGTGTTAGCTGCCCTTCAGTGTAATAGATTCCATCTCAGATCACATCAATAGTGTGCTCCTCTGCCCAATCCTATGCATGTCTACTTAGACAAAAATCCTACTGTTCAATGAACTTTACTTCCAGGTAGATGTTAATAAGATTCTAACCTTATGCATGACTACTCAGAAATAACCCCACTGAGTTCAATTAGACTGAGGCTGAAATCCTATACACAGTTTCCTGGGAGTAAGCTTCTGAGTAGACTTGCATAGGATTGCACTGTTAGTCCCAGGTAAGTGTGCATAGGATTTCAGCCTTAGTTTACCATTTATGTATCAAATTATGACTACAGAGGCATGTTCAGTGGCTGCCCTTCAACTTTGAATGTCCTTCCCTTGCCAAAGCCTATCTGCCAATTTCCTTGGATGTAGTCTAAAACTATTTTAGTGTGCTTTGGGTGGTTTTTGATGGTCTATTTCTCCTATCCGAAGTATTCTATTATGCAGTTACCTGCTCCATGTCATTGGGAAGAACCTCAAAAGCAATATTATACTTGACAGCTGTTGGCACCGACTATACCTACACATTATCCTTTGCGACACTGCCCTAAGGTAGCAGCACAGATCAGAATGTTAATACTTTCTCAGCCTTTGGAAGCAACACTTTCGACCCACTAACAGTTTAGAGTGGAACAAAAACAAAGAGACTCCTACAGCAGTCTATATCAGTGGTTCCCAAACTGTGGGTTGGGACCCAGCAATGGGTCGCGAGCCAATTCCAGGTGGGTCGCAAAGCATCTAGAACAGCCATTTTCAAAATATAGGAAGATGGGTTGCTGGAAAGGGGGGATGCTGTGTGGTTGTTTCACTTGTGTCAAGGTTGTAAATTGGCTTTTTTCTGATTCACTTTGCTATTGGAAAACGGCAGAGAAATAACCCAACTTATTGCTGCATACTCAGGAAAGCAGCAAGCTCTGGTGTCACAATGGCGGCACTTCTGGCTGTAACATCACTTCCAGTAGGTTCCAGACAGACTGTCATTCTAAAAAGTGGGTCCTAGTGCTGCAAAGTTTGAAAATCACTGGTCTATAGGTAGTTGGAAGAATAGCCCATGTATAGTGTGTGATATTATTTCTTGTTAATCTTCATTTTTATTTAAAAACAGACAGGTAATGCTTAGGAAGTTGTCACTTAAAGCAAGAAGGCATATATAAAGGCACATGTCCTTTATATATTATCTGGTTAAAGCAAACTAAGAAGAGGAATTTGGAAAGAATCTTGTTATCACCTGAGCTTTATTTTTGCTAAATAATTGGAAAAGGCTGATGTGGTTTTCTTGCTTTACATTTATTGTGAAATCTCAAAAAAATAGCTTGATGATACCAACCAAATTAAATATTACATTGCTTCTCTGGAAGAAAACGTGGTCAAGAAGTATCCTTGATTACGTCAGGTGTGGCTGGACCAGGCACCCTTACCTAGCTATAACATTAGGAGTGCAATCCTAACCTGGAATTAGGCCAGCACAAGCTAGGCCAGCAAAGTTTAGCTGGCACAAGGGACATTGTAAAGTATGTTTGGACCACTCTTAGAGTCAGAAAGCACAGCAGGCAGACATGCGCCTTCCTCCCTGACTACAAAAGTGGTTCAAAGTGCTTTACGGTGTCCCTTGTGCTAGCCAAACTTTGCTGGCCTAATTTGTGCCGGCCTAACTCAGGTTAGGATTACACTCTAGGTTCCATACTTTTGGAACCTTGTGCTAGAATGTTACAAATTGAGGTGGTTAAAATATATTCCATCAAACAAAAATTAAAGCATTATGAAATGCAATATTTCGGTACATAGAATTTATCACACATCCCCAGCCTCTACCAGCCAACAAGCATCTTTTAAGATCCCTGCAAGACAGCTAGATGGACTATCTTGCTTCTTCAAGACATGGACTAGTGTGCTCTGCAATTACACCCAATTGCAACACATTGCAGAGGCAACTGGTTCATGCTTAAATTTGGAAAGCTATGCATACTTTCAGCAAATTAAAGCATTTCCCTGCTGATATCAGATTGAACATAGATGCGTATTTCAAGACAGCTTGCTGACAGCTCAATATTAACAAGATCAAAGTTATCCTGCTTTTCATCTTGAAAAACCCCTCTCAATTTCACTATTCACTGATGCTATTGAAAATATACTCTGCCACTTCAGATCAGATCTAATTGATCAACTTTTATTCCTGCCTCCTTTTTCTTCTCTCCAGACATCTATAGTGGTTATCATATCCTACTACTTTTCTTCAAGCGACTTCACAAAATGATAGGCTATTGTGTGTTAACAAAAACCACAAAACCTACAGGCACACCTTTCTAAATGGAAAGGACTTTCAAGGAAGAAGAAAAGAGAAGAGAGGCTTGCAGACTGGGCCCTGCAGTCCCTTTTCCGTAAAACGAAGCCATAGTTTTCATACCCTCTACAAACAACAATGGATGCTTATTCTGGCAATATTAATACAGCACTTAAATTATTCTGCTCTTATCAGAACTGATGACCAAACACATACAACTCTTGATCAGTGGACTCTATGGCAGTGGTTCTCAAACTGTGAGCCTGGGACCCACTGTAAGTCGTGATCCATTTTTTGGTGGTTTGCAAAACTGACAAGGCAGATGCGGCTATGTGCATCAAGGGCTGAAAAAAATCTGCTACTTGGGGAGGAGAACACTGCTGCCAAATCACCATTGTAGCCACATTTGGCATTCATAAATCAAGCAGCAGCCTCTAGGGCCGCTAAAAGGTTTGAAGACCATTGCTCTACAGCATTCATTTGTCTACTTTATGGAAAATCTTCCCCCTCGATCAGCTTATCTCAGTGGTGTCATTCAAATGATTTAGGAACAGGAACTCACTTTTGATTGGCACTTGTCGGGAACCCGGAACCAATCATGGAGCCCTTTAGGATCCGGAACGCCCGTTCTGGTCCGTTCCCCCTGAATGACATCACTGGCTTATCTGCTTCTTCTCAATGCCTATTGTCAGCAGGTTTTTTTAAGGGCCAATATTCAATTATTGAGAAAGTCATACGCTACTATTTAGAAATGCTGCACAAAATAGTAGGAAAGTAGTTCAACCAATTTGAGCATTTCAAATGATCTGATTTTGGTAAAAAAATATTTTTTTTAATGTATTATCGATTGAAAGACAACACTCCTAAACATTATCGTAATACAGATTTAATCAAATAAAAAAACCAGTATCTAATATGACTGTAAGCCATGGTTGAGGAACCAGGGTACACTATACTTTAATAGTCTGAGGATTGCACAACTGCCTGTTTTGTCAATTTGTATTGACAAATCTTTACATGCTTCTTGCAAGACAACTTAGGGCCAGATCTTATTAAGCCCAACATGGGTGGTGGTGGTGGATCGTTCTCCTTACCCATGTAGTTACCTATTAAATACAACTTAATTCCTTCCACATAAAGGACTGAAGATGGATTGGTACCCATCAATCAAGAGGCATGAGACAACTTTTCCTCTCTAATTCAGCTAGCTGGGTTCTTTCATGTTGTAAATTAAGTGAATAAACAAGGCTGTAGCAGTAGGTTCAAAGAGTAGTTAATTTCCATTTTGCTCCAAGAACAATTCCCACATGAGGGTTTTCAGGAAAGCTTTTAGTACAGATACAACAGAGAATAAGTTGAAAACTTAACTATACCTTTCAGACAGAGGGGGAGAAAGTGTGCATTATGCTTTCAAGAAAGAGAGTGGTATTTTATAACCATTACCTATAATTACCCATTTTAAAACTAAGATAGGAAACAAAAGTAAGGAAAAAGAGATACATATATGCTAAAACGCTAGAGTATGTTAACACTATCAACTACTTGACCTTGAGAAACTTACTGTTTCCAGATCAAGTTTTTTCCAGATCACTTAATATGAAATTGAGTTATAATAAGACAAGAAATTTGCCTGAAAATGTAATTCACATTTCAATAATAAAACTAATAATGTCTCCCTGAATTCTACATACTCTTGCTATTTACATTCAGAAGATGTTATATTACTGCTATTCTGTACCATGGTTCTGTTGGTAGTTTATTTGAGTACAATTATTTCCAAAGTTTATGTTAGTCAGTAAGAGTCCTTTCAGAAAACCATATTGTACAGAGACAATTCCAGAGTCATCCCCTGAAATCCTAAAACACTTGCTTAAATAGCTCTTATCTTATTCTGTGAATTCAAAGTGACCTCAGACTCTTCTGTAACACACGATTTCTTGATTGCAACTCTGGGCTTCACTATAAGCAAGATACTTAAAATTGGCATGTTTTCCTTAAAGTAAGTTAGAACCAAATCAGATGGTTCATTGAATAACCAGAGTCTATGCACTTGACTAATCCACGATAAATAGAGTCCCAGATCAGAATTAGTAGCAATGGGAGATTTCCCCACTATGGTGCCAATCCATATCAGCCCCATACATGTTATTCGCATTACAAAAAATAATTATTACAAGTTATTTTCATCAAGTATGCAGGTCACATTAGTCTTAACCTAAATACCCCTGATGAACAACCCAATCCTATTATTCCTCCCCCCCCCCCGCTTATGAAGAAATACAATAATGTTTATAGCTGCATTGGGTGGGGGAGGGAGTTGCAGAGGTCTGAGTAACATTTGTTCCCTTACCCAGGGGTAAGCATTTGCAGTGCAGTGGGGTATACCTGGACCTGTGTTAGCAAATTCATTGGTGCAGGTCTGCATGGATGCATGTCGTGGCTAATGAAGGGGCTAGGATTTGCTGGCTGCCACTGCTGCTGAACCCACCCCCTTCCTCAACCCAATCTGCCTTTCTCCACACTACCACCACCTTGTTTTGCCCTCCCCTGCCCTGTTTGGCCCTCTCTACTATCCTACCTGCTTAGCAGGTTGCTGGTGATCCAGTGATGCACATGGGAAGGCTCCAGACTTGCCAGCAGTCATGCGGCATGCTACTCTGAGCACTTCCGAACTACCTTGTACAACTGCCTCCAAGTCAGTTGCACTCACCAACAGCAGAATGCATGTTCTGCTGGTGGTTGGGCCCAACAGGATTGGGCTGCAATCCAATCAACACATTCCTGAGTGTAAGCCCAGTGAATACAATGGGATGTTGTGTCCAGTTACTTATTTCTAAGTAAATCTAGGGTTGTAGTGCAAGTTACCTGATATTATTAGTATCCTGAGAAAAGGCATGTTTTAGCCGTTATGAGAATTTAACTATGAATCAACCGTTGTATATTAGCAATAATCAAATAAGTTGTCTAGGTTCTGTAGTGCTCATGCACTTTGGTTAGGCTAATGGTAACATTTTAAATCTGTTTTTTTTAAAGACAGCAATTCACAGGAAACGTTACTGAGTTTTCAACCACTTTGTTGCCATGGCTTTTTAATAAAGAAACTATAGAAATGGAGTTATGATAAAGCAGCTGAAAAATTCCTGGCACAATTATACACACACAATTGAGGGAAGCCATGACAGTCAAACCAGTTTAACTTAGGGAATTTTGTAGTACAGTTGTATCTTTACTGGACTTAGGAAAATGTGGAAAGATCTCTTCATTGTAAGAAGGAGGCTATATAACGTTGCCAAAAGAGACAAGCTAGCCCACGTTAGAAATAACCTATATTCTCATCTTTTTTGAATCTCAATGTCCTTTCTTTGTGTAAAAACAAAACTGTATGATAGAGAAATAAAAGAAGAGCGCTGTGCTCACATGCTGATGTTTCTTATTCACTACTTTAGGGAGACTCTTAGTACTTGTTTGAGGTACAGAAGGATTTATTGTGTCACTTGCACCAAGGTCTCCCTATGGAGAGATCAAGTTTTCATGCCTCTATTCCTCTATAAAGAGAATAGATGGGCAGACTAAGTTGTAAGATCATGTTTCTTCACTGTCCACATTCTTTTGTCCACCCACTGAAGCCCAGTCTGTGATGATATTCAAGCCAGAGTCTGCTTCTTTTCCCAGGGTAGTCATTACTGATACCTATATGTACCATATACATTTCACAATACTACTTGCAGCATTAAATAATTACATTAGAAGGGGAACACTTCCTCATTTGTCCTTTTCCTGTTTATGCTCAAATGCTGATAGTTCATGTTTCTGATTAGAACTTCAGACTGAAATAACGCTAACCTCTGCCAACATAGCCAGGCTCACATGCCCAACATAAAAGATCAAATGCTTTAATTTCACTTCATGCATAATTGCTTATAAAAGGAAAGCTATTTTCCCATATCCACTACAGATACTGAAGCAAATGGATACCCTTTTTAAACAGTTCACTAAAAAGTATGCTGTTTCCAGCAAGGAATTACGAACTTTCAAGCTAGAAAAAAACATATATAAAATTTAAGGAGTTTGCATTAAAAAAAAGAAAGGTTCTTAATTATTCTAAATGTCAGAACTAGACAGACTTAGCCACCAAATTCCTGCTTCTGACACTCTAAGACTGCACAGCAGATCAAGGTGTATTTCCTTTGTCAGACAAATCAAATCTTAGGTTCAATTTCACTGCAAAAGTGGTCATCTTGAGAAGTACTAAAATGATTGCAATCTCCTGTTCCAGTTTGCAGCTGCTGGAATGGACAATGTCGAGGAAATTTATCCCTATTGCCTATATCTATGAAGCGCAGCCTCATAGCTCAGCACTACACACCAAGTACTGTGGCTATTCAACAAGCAAAAGACCATCTTGAACAGCTGAGATAACTTTAGCCTCAGAATGTGCCTTCTTTTTTTATTCTTTGTTAACTTGCAATTAATGGGTTATATCCTAACTTGTGCTGCCACCTGCATAAGAGCAATTGCTTGTGTAGAAATTCTACCAGGATCTTGGCTTTGGGCATAAGATGTCATATACAACATTTTCAGCACCTCAGTGTCATTCAATTTCTTTTGCATTCACAACTGCATGCAAAATACCACCACAAAATACCACCACAACATTACAAAATACCACCATTTTTTAAAATCCAATGTATTTCTTTTTATGCATTTTGTATAGCACCTACTTTTTAGGTGCTTCATAAAGAAATACATAACATAGGTCTACATACTAGACCCAGTGAACTAAAATCTAGAAATGCAAATCTAGAAATGCAGCAAGATTCTTGGAGAAGTACCATCAGCAATTTACTGCCTTCACTTTGGCTAGTGAAAGCTTGTCAAAAAACACAATTAAGCCAATTGTGATTAATATCTTGCAGCAGGGAGAGATACAAATATTTTTGTTGAGAAGTCTATGGTATCTAAGGATGTTGGCAGAGGAACTCAGGAACAGGAAATAGATAGAATATTGGAATTCTTCATCCTTCGCATTTTAGGAATTGTAAAAGAGATTGTGCCAATTTTTTTCCTAGAATGGTCGAGGAAAGACTTTTCCCAGGGGTTTTGATGTCCCAGGACTACCCCTCTTCCAATACAGAAATGTTAATTCTGAATTGGGTCACACTTCTGAAAAAAAATTATGCAGTCTGTGGGTTTACCTTGACCCTGCATTACTACTTGACTTTCACATGGCCCCAATGACAAGGAACACCTTTTACCTATTGGGCAAGCTGGCTAAGAGTTGCCTTTCAAATGCAGATATTGATAGCACTGTAATCATCTTTCATGCTTCTTGTAATGCATTTTATGTAAACCTGCCTTTGAATATAGTTCAGAAGATTGAGCAAGTCTAGAAAATGTCTGCTTTTAACAAGGGAATCCAAAATATAAATCATGAAAATAAATCAACAGAATGTAGTTCCCCAATTGCTGAACGCAAAAGTAAGACTATAACATTACAATACTGCATTCCTATTAGCTTCTGGGGTCTAGCTTGAGGCACTGGTTCTAGTCTTTAGATTCTGAATGGCTCTATCCTGCAGATTTTCAGGACCCCACAATATCTTCTACCACAGGTATCTCACCACTAATTAAAGAAGTATGTTTTCCCTAAGTATGCAGCTTTCCTGTTCATTAAAGGTCCTTGGTAAACGTTTTCCTTTGCATTATGTTATTTACTGTAATCACAGAGACAAGGGCCTTCTCTGTTGTGGGTACTCGTTGGCAAGTTAGACTTTCATCTCTTTATTTACATTCCACTAGCACTACCAATTAAACTATTTTTGTTGTCTTTAAAGACTTTTTGCCAGACTCTGCTGGACCTATCAAGATATCTTATTGGCTGGTATCAGAGGTGTCCCAGATTTTTTTTGGGGGGGGGAGGGGAGGGTCCAGAGGGCCATATGGTCCCAGGCACCAGAGTGGCAGGATTTTGAGCACCACCACCCACACTCCGGAACCCTCTTGAGGGCCAGGCTGTCAATGTAATGTTCTATTTCAGGTGTGCTGCAACACGCCAGCCTGTGGAGCACTGCCCTGTTCCCATTTAAGGAGCAGGGAGGGGACAAGGCAGCGTGATTGTACACCGGAAGTAGCTTCCGATCAGAACCTGGGGAGCCTGTGGAGACTTCCACAGGGCTCCTTGCACCCTTCCCCCCCCCGAATTACTATCTTCAGGTAATTAAAAAAGTCTCCTTTTGTGCAGGCAGTGATGCAATTCTGGGGATCGCTACTGTAGCCCTGCCCCGCAAACAGTTCTCCTCCCACAGAGCACTTTGAAGACCATTGTTCTATTTCATATTTCTCCTGCTTGTCTCAACAATCGTTATATGTATTTTTCATGTCTTTTGTGTTTTTGTTAATATATGGAAACTTTCTATCTGTATGAGAAAGGAAGTAAAAGTTCCAGATTCCTTGCACATAAATGCCCTATTGATACATGTAGCATTATTTTCTATTAAAGTTTCTGATGTTCTGAAATGTTGATGGGTATATTATAACCAAACACAGTTCTTAAGTTTCACTCAATTTTTCTATGACATTAAAAAGAAACAATCACCATTCCTTGAAGCTACAATCACGGTCATTTTCTGGTAACTAGTGCAAACAGAAACTGTCTTCTAGATTTCCAGCATCTTGTCTAACATTTTTCTAAGCATCATTTAAAGAGTCTCATTATTATCTCATGTCCCTGCAGTAGCTTCATGTTGCTAACTTAAGCTTTGCCCATCAGTCTTCACTTGATTGCCTGTATTTTTTGTAATCAATGCTCTGATTGCAGTGATCAGCTATCTGTCATGATTCTATCAATATTCTTTCCCACAACTGATAGCTATCTTGGTGTTGACCTTTATTCTTCTTCTTCTAGATTTACTTGCATCTCTGCTTGTTTTATATAAGAAATCTGGCTTTCCCTGGATCTTCATATACTGTATCTCAGCAACAATATAATATGCATATGATAACACATTGAAGTAGCCAGATGTAAAGAGATACATTAATATAGAAGCTATTACATAGGAAAAAAATATTAACATGCCTTTTACAGGTCAAAATATTTGAATAAAAACACAAAACACTGCATTTTGGTGTTTAAGATATTTTCCAGAAATTAAAATAGATTACTTTTCTAATTAGAAATAATACTGTGGCTACATCTCCTGACACTATGAGCAATCTGGCATTAGGCCAGCACAGTTAGGCCAGCAAAGTTTTGCTGGCACAAGGGCCACCGTAAAGTGCGTTTGGACCACTCTCAGAGTTGGGGAATGACACATGTCTGTGTGCTGGCCTCTCCAAGTGTGGTCCAAACATACTTTACGGTGGTCTTTGTGTTGGTGTGAGTTAGGTGTTGGAATTAGGCTGGCTTGGTGTGTGCCTAAATATGCCAGCCTAACTCCAGGTTAGGATTGAGCTTTATATCACCTATATCATCTACCTAGTACACTTTCAAATTAATAAAAAGAATAAGAATGTAGAATAAAAACACATAACACTGCAATTTACTATTTTAATCAAGAAATTTTTTTTGGGGGGGGGATCACACAGAAAAAACACCCCTAGTTATAGTACCCAGATGCTTCATGAGTTTTGATCACAAGACTTTTAGAAAGACAGCTGAACAGAGTTGCATTAATATACTCAAGGAGTTCCAAAATCTTGTAACAAATGATGCTTTTTTTCAGCTAGCTATGTCAGGAACTTTCAGTTAAGGCAACCAAACAGCAATGACCTTTATTCATTCAGTTGCTTTAAGGATTTCTTGATGTTATGTTTTGTTATTCTGACTCAGTACTTTCTTCTTTCAATCAATATTGCTATTTGCCTCAACAAAGCCTATGTTCACTGTAAAATCACCATCCTTACAATAGTGAAGAGATGCATTTCAAAACATCTCTATATGGGAAAAAGACTTGATAAAAAATACATATAGGAAGCTTCCAAATAAGCAACTATCCATATTAATAAAACAGTACTAGCATCTACATTAGGGCTGATACCAGCTCACATCTGCAGATATGTAAAGGCAGCATAGCAAAGCTAGTACTAGCAAGTATTTCAGATTTCTGAAATACTAAATTACTAAAATGCCAGTATTACTAAAATGCACCATATTCTTTGCCTTTCTTTTATTTTTAAGGGATGCCCATACTTGAATGACAATCTGTTTTGTTTAAAGCAGTGGTTCTCAAACTTTTTAGACCAGGACCCACTTGTTAGAATGGCATTCATGTCGAGACCCACTGGAAGTGGTCATAGCAAGAAGTGTCATATAAAGCAGGAAGTGCCATCATTGTGACATAATCAAATGGCACTCCTGGAATGCAAACTGGCATTCTTGGACTGCAGCAATTGCACAAACCAGGAAACATCCCTGACAGAAAGCAAGACTAGTATAGGACAAAATATTATGGAAAACACTGAACTGAACATAATTCTTTATAAAAACCTTCACTTGAAAATTCAAAATGTTAACTCTCGCAAAAGGAATATAGCAAGAGTAAGGTCTGGGGTTTCCAAGATGCTAGCTCCAGCTTTCCACAACCTACATAACATCAGGTCGCAACCCACCAAATGGGTCCTAACCTACAATTTGAGAAATACTGACTAAGAGTTCTAAGTGGTTCTGGCTTGCTCACTCATGTCTATTAGAAAGCATAATTTCTTGAAATAATTTATTTAATGAATTTATATCTCGTCTTTCTGCTCCTTGTTAGGGAACCCAAGGCGGCTTACAATAAAAAATACAGAATAAAATTTTAAAACAATAACAGGTAATTAAAAAAGACAGACCACAATGGACAATACAATCATTAAAATTACAGATTTAAAAAATACAAATTAAAATACAAGTTTAAATGCCAGCCCTGCATGTCTGCAATTAAATACTTCCTTAAAAAGAAAAGTCTTAAGATCCCGCTGAAAGATTGCTAGCGAGGGAGCTGTTCTTAATTCCAAGGAGAGGGAATTCCACAACTGTGGAGCCACCACCAAGAAGGCCCTGTTCCTGGCTGCCATCCCCCTCACCTGGCCTGGTGGCAGCAGAGTCAACAGGGGCCCCCCTCTCCAGATGACCTGAGAGCACAGGTAGGAGAATTGACTTCCGTCTTGGACAAACACCATGAGACACACTGGAGGGAAAACAGCACCTTGAACAGGCTTCTGTGGGGCAGAATCCAGGTGTAGAACATTCTAATGGAGACTGAGATGGAGTACAGATTACATCATCTGTGCTTCAATGTAATAGCAATTATCATGGGAAAAACTGGGAAAAACTGCAGACAGAGGCATATGTAACTGCCCCAATGCCCAAATCAGTGATATCACGACATTACATGATATTGTGATGTCATTTCTGGCTTCACCTGGAGGAGGTGGTGGTGCTGGCAGCTGCTACTTCATGAACACGACCTATGTCTTTCTTGCACCAGGTAAAGACTTCTTTATTTGTCTGTACATTTTAGGTCAGGGGTTTCACACAGTGAACCAAAATAGCATACATGATGCTTGTTGGGGCTGGCAGTGACACCTCAGCACAGCTCTGCAGCTGAGAACAGCTGAGGGTGGTGCTCAACTACCACAAGGGGGGAATAAAAAGGTTCCATGGGCCGCACACAGCCTGTGGGCCTTACGTTTGCCACCCCTGTTTTATGTAGATCTTCTAACCTTTCAGTGCTGATTTTAATACTGTGCAGATTGTGTTTCTCTCTTGTTTTAAAATTATTACATTGCTGTTCTTTTTAAATTTTGTTTTCATTTATTGTAAGTCATCCAGGGAGGGATTTTCACTTAAGTGCAGATATAAAATGTACAAAATAATTGTAATAGCTTCTTTAAGTACTTTAATATTCTGCATATTTTCCACAACATTTGCTAGACAAAGTACAGTATATTTTTCTTTGTAATTTGGATTCAATTTGCATTATTTGGTCAAGAACTTACTTTAAAAAAAAAATTACACCGGATGTAACAATACCATTTTTAAAAAGAGAAGCCAACAGAGAGTCAAAAGAAGACAACTTAGGACTACTTAGGGCGCAATCCTAACCAACTTTCCAGCACTGGCATAGCTGTGCCAATGGGCATGTGCTGCATCCTGTAGTTCGGGGGCTATCACAGAGGCGTCCTCAAGGTAAGGGAATGTTTGTTCCCTTATCTCAGAGTTCCATTGCCCTTACCCCAGTACTCGAAAGTTGGTTAGGGTTGTGCCCTTAAAGTAAAGGTAAAGGTTTCCCCACGACCGAATGGTCTAGTCGTGACCAACTTTAGGAGGTGGTGCTCATCTTCATTTCTAAGCCTGTAGAGCCGGCGTTTATCTGAGGACAAGCTTCCATGGTCATGTGGCCAGTGTGACTATACGCTGTAGCGCACGGAACGCTGTTACCTTCCCACCGAAGTGGTACCTATTTATCTACTTGCATTTTTACATGCTTTTGAACTGCTAAGTTGGCAGGAGCTGAGACAATCAATGGGAACTCACTCTGTTGCACAGTCTTAAACTCCCAATCTTCTGGTCAGAAAGCCCAGCAGCAGCGGTTTAACCTGCAGCGCCACCACATCCCAAGCTCTTAATCAACTAAGTATTAATTCTGTCTGGATAGCTACTTTTTGCAAATCTGTAGAAACCCACTAGGATTTACTTTTAACACCACAAATTGCTTACTGCTTTTGCTGCAAATTTGAGAACACAAACTCAATTGGGACATGGCACACCAGAGCAGCTTTTTCCAGTCTATGTTATACAGCAGTGTGGTTTTTTTAAGGTTATTCTGCATTTAGACTCAAATTCACATTTTTTCCACCCAGTGGTCTGGCTTTACTTCAAGGTTCGGAAATATGCAAGTTAAACCTAAGTAGCATGTTTGATCTTATAAAAATTCATGAATATCATTACCACATGCTTTCTTCACCAAAAAGAAAGGCCAAATACCATCTGTGCAAGATAGTCTAATTAGCAGATTGGGCCACAGAAGCTCTGTTAGCTCATATATTTAAGCTCATGCCCTTTCCCATTTAGGAGCAAATAAAAATGGACGTGCTAAGAAAGTGGACAGCAGCAATCCTTTAGAATCAGGGCAGACTGAAGTTAACTAAGCTCACACACTTTAACCACCCAACTCTCCCCTTGGGAGGTTCCTATTTTTCTTTTCTTGATGGATATGCTTGGGCCAGCACAAGCTTTGTGAATAAACTTGGCACCACATGAATCAGATTTTAATAAGTTGAAATGGCATGCTGTAGCAGACTGGTACTTAAGGGAGCAGCGCATTGTGGGGACCATTTTTTTCTCCACAGAATTTGGTATCAATGATAGAAAAGCAAGTGATAAAAGTACACGAGTAGCTCCTAAAATAAATAGGGTATGAGTAGACAAATGATTAAGCATAAAATACACACATTAAATATGAAGAGGTTACATATCTAATCTATACAGACATGCAATAAAAGCATTTGCATAAATTTGGAAATAATGTAAGAGATAAACCTACACTTACCTACCTGGCCCTACTGCAAAACCACTGGAATCAACTTGCTTTTGAAAAATTGAGATAAATGAGCGCATCAACCTCTGTAAAAACAAACTCCCCTTAAAATACTGATCATAAATCTTGAAGTGAATTGGTTGTGCCAAACCATTTTTCTTTATCACCAAATAATTTATGAACATGCTAGTAAAAACATGTAATGACTTTAACCAAAGACCTTTAAAAAAATAAGGCATAGTATTTTAAACACTACTGCCGACAAGTTTCAACAGCTTATGATTAGCCTTCTTGCTGCCCTTTAGAGGAAAAGCTGAGCAAATAAATCCCTGTGAAAGCCTAATTGCATATACTGCATCATCAATGCATGTAATAAGCTATTCAAAGTTTGTGTGTTCAAACAGTATTATGTGCTGTGAATTGGTAACAGTTCATTTAAAGTCTATGAAGCTCCTGCTATAACATGGAAATAGTGAATAGTCCCATAGGCTTCCCCCCTTTTTTTGGCAGGGTGGTAGGTTTGTGCAAAGGAGTGGCAACAGGATGCAAGAATCTTACTGTCCTGTATGGTCTTTGAAGCATCTCGAGGGCCAACGTGAGATACAGGAAGCTGGACTAGATGGGCATTTGGTCTGATCCGGTAGGGCTCTTATGTTTTCCAGGTAGGCCTGGCTCAAGCTGAGCGGGTGACCAAAGCTGCATCTAAATTGTTTACCTTGTTCTTAAAAATGGTATGCATGCCTGCTTGTTCAGGGTAGTGGCATTGGATGGGTTCACTACTAATTATTTAGACTGAGTGGAAAGAGGCCCAGAGGGCAGGATGAAGTGGTTGTCCAGGAGAGTGGCAGGCAGATGCCAGACACTCTTGCCAATTCACTAGCTTACTGCTTGGAGCAATGTCTCATGGGCGGGATAGTCGTGCTGCCAGTATACTTTAAGTCTGTGCATATACATGCATGCAAGATTAATCTGCTGCATTATTGATAAATAACATGGAAAACTTATATAGAATTTTGTACATTGCTTTTAATGTTTTTTTTCTTGATATGTTTTGTACTGAGTTGGAGAATACTTACCTTGCTTTCTAAGTGTTTGCACAAATATCAAGCAATTTAAATATTTTTTCCCCCAAAGGTGCAAAATCTATAATAAATGGAAGACATAGAAAGCATTTTAGATTTGCTTATTAATTTCATTGGACAAGTGAGGGGAGGGAGTTAGAACTGAAAATACTTTGAGGTTCAGGTGTATTTTTCTGGAAAGCAAATATCAACTCAACAACAGTTTTGTTCTCAACTCAAAACAGATTTGTAAGAAGCAAATTGCCTGGTCACCTGTGGCAAACAGGAATTCCCTCTAGGCAACCAAACAAGCATTTTGGGTGGGGGAGGAATGGATCTTTTATTTTAGTCAGTTGCAACATTTTAACAACCAATTACAGATGTGTGGGAATGTGACCTAGGAAAAATTTGTAAGCCAGTAAAGTTTGCAGACCTGGCATAAGCTTGCAGGCTAGGCTGAATACCAATATATCATCGTGCACAATCCTAACCTGAAATTAGGCCAGCACAGGTCAGCAAAGTTTGGCTGGCAGAAAGGACACCATAAAGTATGCTTGGACCACTCTTGGAGTCAGAGGCCAGCACACAGAGGGGTGCCATCCTCCCTGACTCCGAATGTGGTCCAAACATATTTACATTGGAGTGGTCCCAGCCGTTGTGCTGGCCAAACTTTGCTGGCCTAACTGTGCCGGCCTAACTCCAGGATAGAATTGCGCTCTAAAACACACAATCCAAATCCCAAACATGTATAACCACTGGCACCAAATGTTAACTAAAACACAAGTTTTTATACTTGCTCCAAAATACATCTATGCATATGAATCCCATCAGAAAGAAGAAATGTTCCATTAATTGGAACCACCACCAGAAACACTGCTCCAACCACACTTAGTATTCAACTTCAATGCTTTGGACAGTAGCTTTAAAAACAGTGCACTTAGGAAAAGATATGCAGCCACTTGTGGCTTTGCAGGTCAGCACTAGAGCTAACTACACACTCTGTGGTCTCCGTATCGGCGTACGCAAATTCAGATTCAAGTAACCTATTATACTCTCAAGGGTACCATAGCATGAATGACAGTTACCACTTATGAAATGGGATAAGCCTCCTTTTAAAATACTGTGAAACACAAACCTGGCCTCAAAATACATCCATGAACATTGATGATTCCAGGAGTCCAAGGCTGCAAACTTTCATCACCAACATTGTATGCTGAAAACCATTGTTATATACTGGTTACTGCAACTGATACATGTTGTCAACAGATGGTATGGTGACACTTATTCAACTCAGTGCCAGTCAGTGCAGTATTGCTGCTTCAGGCTACAGTAAATTAATCCCACTAGAGCTATAGTTTATTTGCTCTTCTAAGAGGAAGCAGGCATACTGATGAGATTACTCAGGGTGAGGATTATAAAACACTGAATAAAGCACCTTGGGAAAAAAATCTCAGTTTGGCAGATGATATTCTTCTGTGAATGCTATAAACCTTAGGGTATTCATCCAAGATGACAATTCTCTATCAGCATTAAACAAACCACTATTTAGTCTTCCAGTGCAGATTAATTGCAGCACTACTGCATGCTCTTCATTCAGAATTTAACAATTTTTAACTCAGAAAGTGAGGGAAATGAAAGACTGGAGCTGTGAGCTATTTCTGATCCTAAGTGAAAGAAATGTGGTATTCCTATTCTGCTGATCTCAAAATCTTTTCACAATGGATCCAACTTTTAAAATGAGTAGCTTGTTTTGTCAGGCTTTTCTGATCAGAAGCTCAAAAAGACAGACCTTATGTTTATTTTCTATGCCTGAGTTATTCAAACTGTGGGTCAAGACCCACTTGGTGGGTCACGACCTGATGTCAGGTGGGCCCCAGAAAGCTGCAAGCAGCCATCTTGGAAACTGCAGGCCTTACTCTTGCTATATTCTTTTTGAGTTAACATTTGAAATTTCAAGTGAGAGTTTTTTTAAATCAAATTTAGTTTTTAGTTTAGTGCTTTTACATCATGTTTTGTCCTAATCTTGCTTTCTTTCAGGGATATTTCATGGTTGTATAATTGCTGCAGTCCAAGACCACCAATTTACATTCCAGGAGTGTCATTTTATTATGTTACAATGCCACCATTTCCTGCCAGATGATGTCACTTCCTGCCACAACCTGACTTCCAGATTAATGACATCAGTTCCGGTAGGTCCCAACACAAGAGCCCTTCTAAAAAGTGGGTCCTGGTCTAAAAAGTTTGAATACCACTGTCCTATGCTGTTGGTACTTTCTGCTGGAATTTGTAGTACTAGTCATGCAGGTAGACAAGTCTGTTCTTCAGAGCACTGATGGCAGTGAGAAATTTACTTCTTCCAAAAGGTATAAATTCTTAAATTTAACTATATCAAACATATAGCATGTGTTTTATAAAACACATAATGTTTTATATAATGCACTTTAGGGTGCAATCCAATGGTGCTTTAAAGCCGATGGAAGCGGCTTGTGTCGGCTCTGCAGTGTCGCAAAAGAGCCATAAAGCACTTTCACACCAGTGTGAAGCACACAGAGCCAGTGCTAGCTGTTCGGTCAGCCCTGCAGCACTGGAAGACACCAAAGATAGGCCGCTCCTGTGCTAGTCAATTTTGGCTGGCGCAGGGGCTAATCTGGGCAGGGGGAAGGTGGTGGGGAGGGGGAACGGGGCAGGGGGGGTTCCAGGGAGTGGGCTGGCCCAGGGAGCCCACTTGGTGGGTTGCAACATGATGTCAGGTGGGTCGTGGAGAGCTGGGAGCAGCCATCTTGGAAGCTGCAGGTCTTACTCTTGCTAGATTCCTTTTGTAAGTGTTAACAGTTTGAATTTTCAAGTGAGGGTTTCTTTTTAAATTTTGTTTTTGGTTCAGTGCTTTTCCATAATATTTGTCCTAATCTTGCTTTCTGTCAGAAATGTTTCATGGTTGTGTAATTGTTGCAGTCGATTTGTATTTCAGGAGTGTCAGTTTATTATGTCACAATGACAGCACTTCCTGCTTGATGATGTCACTTCCGGCTATGACATCACTTCTGTGGGTCCCAACACAATTGCCATTCTAAAAAGTGGGTCCTGGTCTAAAAAGTTTGAGAACCACCAAGCTAGAGTGATGCTGGACTATGAAGGATACCACCTGGAAAGGAAGGTAGTTTTATGCAAGATTAGAACTTATGATCTTAACAACTCCTTTATGGGGTCGAGAAAGCCTGCCTACGTAAACTGCATTGATTAAAGTTGGAGGAGAACTCCAATGAGTAGAAAAGCGATACATAAATACTGGTATGATGATGATGATGATGATGATATTCAGAAGATAGGTGCTCCTGTATAGAACCACTAAATTAATTCACAAAATAGGGACAATACTTGTCAACTTGCTAAGTTCTTCTATTGAGAAGTGCTGCATCTAAGGCAATGTGAATTAATATGAAAACTTTTGTGATGGTCTTAAATTTGTAAAGGCCATTCTGACATAAGTAACGTATCTGCTGGTGCAATAATTCAGAAATATGCATGTATCATCTAAACCCAAGAGCCAATAATTTCATTTAAAGTATCTTTCAATATTATAGAAACCAAAGCTATCTAAAGGTATCCCACAGTCACCTTGTTGCATTGTTGACATATGGCTGAAGAGAAAGCTGAGCAACAAAGTTGTTGTTTTTTCAGACTGGATGCAAACGTTTGCAAACATTTCTGTGCAAATTCCTATTGGGACGTTACAAAAAAAATGAACCAGAACCAGAAACATGAGCACTCATGTATCTGGACAGGTTCCGATGGCACAACGTTCAACATTGCTCTAAATGACTAAAGAGCTAGATGCACTTCATTCTGTATATGCGGTGATTTTGCCTAAAGCCCCACAGAAATGACTATGAGCTATACCGCAGGTAGCAAAAGTAAAATACATGGTATGATATCAGTAAAATGATTATATATTACAGTGCATGTTTAGTTCTAACCCAAAAAGCCCATCTATAAATAATTCCTTCAAAAAGTAAAAATACAGGTGGGCCTGCATTATCTGCAGTTTTGACATCCACAGATTTCATAACCACATGCAACTGACCGTAGCTTCTATGGGGCTCAAGAATGGCCGTTTAGGTAAAAAAAATCCCTGCAACTTCCGCTTTCCTGGGGGGAACTGGAAGTGACATTTTTATGCCTTATAAGGCATTCTGAGGCCTGGGGAAGTCGCAGGATTTTTTGTTGTTGCCTAAATGGCCATTTTGAGGCCCGGAGAGGCTCAGAGGCCGTCTCATGTGGCCTCTGCAGGCCTCAGAAGACCTACCAGATCCTCCTGGACCCTCCTAACCTTCCTGGTTGGGTTTGGAATGTCCAGGTGGGCACTTGGAGCTCAGCTCCAGTTAGGTTTAGGGAGGGTCCAGGTAGGCCCCCATCCGTGGGTTTCAATGCCTGTGAATTGCAGTATCCATGGGCATTCCAGGAACAGAACTCCCATGGATATCAAGGGCCCACTGTAGCTATAGTTTCCTACCATTATTCAAATGACAGAAACCAACCATTTATCTAATGGATAATGCATGCATTACATGATCCAGTGATTGATGGGTTGCACTGCAATAGTGTTGTGTAATTTTTTTAAAATTTAAAATTATTCCCTCTGCCCAAACACAAGATCTGGTTCAAGCCAACTAACTGGTTCAAGTTTCTTCCTCTAACCTCTTCTGAGGATATTGTAAAATCTTCAGTTTTAACCTCAATTTTCACTTTAGACAAAAGCGTAAACATTTGGGAGGTTTCTAGGACTAAGTTATGAATGCCCTGGAAAGGGGGGGGGGAGGAAATGAGAGAAAAAAAGTTTTTTTCTTCAGCTTTTTTAGTTCCTAATGATAAGAACATTTCCCCCTTCAATTTTTTCCCTCAGGCCTTCACATATCTTAGTATAGACCTTTTAGTTTTTCTGCCAAAAAACAAAACACTATTGCCATGTAACTAGACACACACACCTGTAAAACTATAAAAATGAGATATACAAGTGGTATTCCAGTTTTCATCAAGACAATGACAAGTACACTATCTCCTGACATTGCCAACTACAAACTTATCTCAGATCATTCCTGTATCTTGTTAGGAACGTCAGGTACCTTTGAATGTAAACAATGGTTCTTTATACCACAGAAAAGTAACATCTGTGTGAAAAGTTATACCCGTTTTTTTCCTCCCTTGAGTTAATATCCTCTAATCAAATGCTGGTTTTACAACTGACAAATGTCTCAAGTGGTCAATAAATCTGGCAGATGAGATGTTATTAACTCACGTCAAAACAAAAGTTATGAAACCAAAATGCAACACTACTGTTCATACAACATAAAATATAGCAAAAACTAGACCTTGGCAGATTTGACAATGTTGCCTCTTCAAAGACCCCCACAATCTATTCAATCCCTGCCTCTGAAGTCAAACCACTACAAGTTTTCACTACACGATTTTTGTTCTCCTTTTTCTTAAAATAGTTTGAAAAAGAGAAACAGCATTAACACTAGGCTTTACTTTGCAGTCAAAGATCATAATTTCTTTCATGAGATGTGCATGGTGTCTCCTTTTAGCAAAGCACTTTACTAATTGCACAGTGTACCTATTACACTATAACCAGAACAACTGCTTTGTCATGTAGATCCGGCAAATCACTTCCACACTCAATGAACACCTTATGCATTCAGTGCAGAAAGTAACTCACCTCCTGTAGTAGTAAAACACCTGGTCTCTTTTCTTGAGAAACGGTACGAGGATTGCACAAGGGACTAAGGCAAAGTGCCCTTTACTAGATTTGCAGACATCCGCTCACATCAAACAACCATCTGTACAGATGAGCCTGATTTAAGTACAGCAGGTACAGATCCAAGTAGCCCATAGGGCTGGCTGGCACCTACCCCGAATGGTAAACACAGGTGACCAGCTTATTATGTAATAAGAACAGACATGTTTTATCATTTTCAGAGAAGTTTTCTGGTTGTTTGCTTATGGAAGCACAAAGAGTTTGATCTGCTTTACCCTGTCAAAACCCAACTCAGGGTGCAATCAAAGGCACCCATAGGGCCGAAGTAAGCTGCTTGTGTTAGCCCTGTGCTATCGCAAAAGTGCCATCAAGCACTTGTGCCCAGGTGGCCTGGGACGGACTGGGGAGGGGGTGGAGCCTGGATGCAGCTGTTAGGCAGCATCCAAGCCCCTATCCCTGGGCCACACAACCCCAATTCGGACTGTGTGGGAACTCGGATCTGCACCTGCTATACTGTACAGCGAGTAGCCCATAGGGCTGGCTGGTGCCTACCTAGGGCAAGGGCACAAATAGAAGCAATCTGCGTTGGATACAGCGCAGGTCCACCGTCCTGTCTGTTCCAGCGCAGGTTAGGATTGCACCCTCATACTGATAACATGTATTTTCTGATCCAGTGCCACCTATATGCATAGCACTTTACCAAGAATTAGAACCCTAATTCATGACCCTAATTCAGGGACTCTCAATGACCAGCAGTTTTTGCTGATACGGATTGAAAAGAAAGAGCAAAGGAGAGAGAAGAATCAAGAAAATCAGCTGGGTTTGTGCCAGTTAAAACAGAGTATATGTATGCAAACTTTTTAACCAAAAACATTGTCCATAATTTTTTGTAGTTGTTGTAACCAAACAGTGCTTTCAAATACAAAAAAAGAAAGAAAAGACTTCTGCATGTAATCAACAGCACTGCTTCCACACGAGTAAGGGCGGGCAGAGGCCAAACGAGGCCTATGACACATAACTGGCAATCTCTGTATAAATATATTCGTGCATATTGGCTCCTTATACTTTCACAATAAGACAACTTGGTTGTAAGCAAAAATTAGCAAACAAAACCATTAAAAAGTAACAAGATTACCTGCATATACACCCCAATCCCCCACACAACACACACACACAAATTGTAGACACATTAGAACTAGTTTATAGAAAAAATGCTAAGCAAGAGAAGAAAAAATAACTTATCTCACAAGAACTGCAAGTGTTTAAAATGTTACAAGTACATAAAGAACGCTTAGCAGTGTGAAATCTGAAAACCAGTGATCACACACACACACATCTCCCTAGTCAAATTGTCAACCTCATTTCCAAACAGAAAACGACTGGGCCCACCAGTAAATTGGGTCACCTAAAGTCTCCCACCACATGTGAACCGCCAACCCCCTCTCCTTTAGCTTGATGCAACTGGAGAAAGAGATAAAGAATGCCTCCCCCTTTTCTTGGAGTTCAGCACTTCCACTGAAATGAAACACTGGGACATGTCATTTTCTCTGGAACCAGCTAGCTAGCACAGAAGCAGCAGGAAAAGGCAGGTAGAGGCCCCAGAGTAGAAGCAGCAAATAACTGGCAAGTGTAAAGGGAGTGGAGATACGAAAATAGAACAGAAGAGGGGGTGTAGAAGCCTGTTTGGGGAAGTAGGAATCTTAATTGGGTTTTAATTGTTGTCCCTTGAGACTAATGCCATGAGTTGCCAAGATTCATATTCCCAGCCAAGAATATGAACCTCAAGTGACACCTATTGCAAAAACTGCAGAAGAAGAAAAAAGAAAGAAGGCAAGTAACGCAGCAACATAAACATATAGTTTGAAAAGTGATATATAAATACGCGAATTAAAACAATTGGTAAAACCTTACCATATGCTGATCTGGCCATGGAGACGCTAGAGAGCTGTAGTTGTGGCTTTCCCAACACTCCCCGGAGGAACTGCAAGTGCGGGTCGCTGGGTGAAGGGAAACAGAGGACTCTGGATCTGGCCCGCAGGCTGGAGTTTGGAGAAACTGTTCTACAACAAAATCCAAGTACCGGTAATCCTACAACTATAGGCTAGTTCAGAAGCTGCTGGTAGTATCCAGGATACAGGATAGATGAATTTTAAAAAAGCTGAGCACTGTCTGAAACAGCCCTGAAACAGCCCATCATTGACAACAAGGTAGGAAACTAGAGCTGACCAGCCTTCTTTCTATGCGGTCCTGCAGCTGGAATAGATAGTGCATGACTTTAGATGCATCAGTGTTGGAACTGATTTTTTTTTAAATTCAGAGGGGGAAAAATGTGAGTTTGGCTAAGAAAATAGTATTTGGAGAGAGAGAGTCAGAAGATGTGCAGGAATTATTAGACTCTCATAAAGAAGAATTTTCACCCCAAAATTTGCTTGGCATTGAAAAGAGAAAGAAGCGGAGAACAAAGAGGAGGTTGAACTCTTAACAGTTAAGCGAATGACAGATGCATTCCATTTAATTGAGAGTGCCATTTTAGACTAAGATGACCCAAATAGTGAATGTAGCTCAAAAGTGAGTAGAATTGTGCTGCTGGCTATCCAGTGTCACAAAGAAATGCTGTAAGAAAATAAAATGAAAACCACATAAAAGACAGCCCTCTATATCCATACCAAGATATGGGTATAACAGTATCAATATTCTAAAGAACAGCAGAAGATGAAAAACTCATGTGAAATGTGAAATGTAAAAGAGTTGCTCATAGTTTGCAATCAAACTTGATATGCTTTATGTTATGTTAAACTTTATGTTATGCTAGAATTTCTGAAACATTTTCATCATTGACTGTAACACATTGCAGATATTGTTTTGTTGTCTATATCACACCACAAAACGTTTTCCTTATGGTTTTAGGCATTTAGGGTGATCTTTGGATGAAGTTGGAATGGCTTCGGAACAAGCTAGAATTTTTCACGTTGAAATTAATGCAGCAATTGTAGTCATCCAGATTTTCACTATAAGAGCTGCTTTCAGGAACAAATTAGGTACAGCTAACAAAGGAAGAGTGTATTTTTAATTTACACACTTTTTTGTAAACTGAGAGATGCCTATATTGCATACCGCAACCTCAGATAGCCCTTAGAACAGTGGTTCTCAACCTTTACCTGTACGTAAGGGAGTATTTGCAGGGTGTAACAGGGGGGTGGCAACTCGGCGGTGACAGTGGCAATGGGCCTTCCAGTTTGGCACTGCCACCAACTAAGTAAAAACGGGGTTTCAGGACTTACGTATCTGCAACAGCAGCAAGAACCTGCGTTTTGCTGTCTCCAGCCACGCTGCCCTTGACGGGTAAGTTCCCCAAACCCCTTTTTTACTTGAGCCTGGAAGTGCTGTCACTGCTGCATCGCCACCCTTTTTAAGGAAGAAAATAAGCTCTGAGGCTTATTTTCCCACTGCTCTGAGGAAACAAGACCCCCAGGTTGGGAAACACTGCCTGAGGAAATTTATTAGCATGAAAATTGATTCATTAGCAGTGGCAAACTAAAATTCCTTTCAGAAGAAATAAAATTAGTAAGTTTTCCCACAAGTTTCCCCACAAAATTAGTAAGTTCTGCACAAGCAATAAAAGCGTCAGGATTCAATTTTTGATTACACTGAAACAAAGATGGTTTTCAGTACCTTTCCAAGTAAAGTAAAATGTGCTTTTCAAAGTACTGTAACCGGCTCAGAAAAGGATTACAGCTCCACAGCTGTCACAAGTGAATAACTATTTGAATTCATTATCAGTATTTCAGGAGATGTATCTCTCATGCTAAACCGAGTTGTTAGAATTTGTTCTCCAGGTCAACTTTTTCAGGCACTGCAGTGGACAACGATATTAATTGAAACCACCCAGGCAGATTTTGTTTGTGCTTTCTTGGTTGTGTTAAGTTGCTGAATATCAATTGCCTGATCTCAGTGTGATTAGCATAAAACACATTTGTGACTTTTGCTAAGCTGTGTAAAAGGAGAAAAAAGGCACTGTCATTTCACATGCTGTAAGACTGCATATATTCGACCCAATTTTGCTGCTGATGAGCTATTCCTAACTGTTCCGCAGTAAGCAGTTAATTAGAAGCTGGAGAATGTCTAACTGAAACTATTAGCAAAGTACGTCCAAATCATGGTTAGAAGATACCTTTTACAGAACTTATGCTTCAATGGTTTATTTGATTTCAGATGTGGACCTATCTTGAAAAATGAATTGATTTCAAAATAGCCATAAAGTGAAAGGACAACAATTTTTTTGGTTGTTTTTAGTATTTAAAAGTATCTGTATATGAATATGGTCTGGTTTTATGTTTTTAAACTCAGGAAACTACTTTTGTACATTCAATCATTTTTGAATAAAAAATAGCAGATTTATATTTATGTACTGTATGCATTAGTTTAATGAAACTTGTTACACTTCTATGCCTACTCACACATTAGACTATAGGTAACTTCAACATCTTAAAACAGCTGGAAAGTAAAAAAAAGTTCATAAAAACGAATCATTTCACCTTAGAAGAACCAAAGAAACATCCTACATTAGCAAACGAGATGGTCTAGCATAGTGACTAAAGGCCGAATCCTTTGAGATACTCCAATGCATCACCACATAGTAGGCTTAGAAGTCCCCATGTGCAGAACACACACCATGGATGCCAGCACATTAGGAAAATATTGCAGTGGTGTAACTCAAACAGCTTGGACGCTGGCACTATTTGCTAATGGAGAGGCCAAAATGGGGAGACGTGCAGGCTGTAGGAGTAATGTGGGATGGACAATTGACATATACCAGATGACAGACATACCCACAATATGAGAAAAATGCTATGGCCACAACAGACCTGGCAAAGGATGGAGGAACATGATAGGGAACAATAGGGAAGGGGAACAGCACCGGACACTAGGCTACCCATTTGATAACAAACAATAGCAGGCCAGTTCTGCTGAGAGGAGGGGGGGCAGCCACCATACCCATGTGCACAATCGCCATGCTCGGACAAGATAGTGGGCAACTCCACTTGTGTGTTTTTCTTTCAGATGCTGCTCCATCACCAATCCCATTCAATAAAAACCTTGACGGGATTACATCTCATCTCTTCACTGGCAGATAGGGTTCTCCCAAGTAATTCCCCACACCAGATAGCCCCAGGATGAGAGGCCTGCAGGGTTCCAGGTTCCCAATACCAAGGGGCCAAAGTGGGGTGAGGTTCCACAATTGTCATGAACTCCCTGTTCCCCACCATCATAATGTCTGAACAGACAGGTTCAGGGCTACAAAGAGGTCTGCACACCATGGACCATGCTGTCCAGTCTCCATAAGAATGCCAAAGGGATGCAGGTGTGGGTGAATGATGCCATGTGCACCATGACCAAAGTGGGAAGGGGAGGGCGACAATCATCCGTACATAAGTGGGCTTACTACAGCAGATGCCTAATTAAATGTCACGTGGACACTTGTGGAATGGCCATGTAAACCCCACCCAGAGAGCTCCAGGTGCCATCCTCTAGAAGCAAGACATCCCCAAGAGTAGAAAGTTGACACAGTTTGATTTGACACAACTAAATCTACCTGCATTTTAATGTAATTGCAACATTGATAAAGCCAACCTTGTGCTCCTTCTGGGGCTAGAGAGAGCAACTACTGGATGTACACTTCCAGTTAGTGCTCAAGGAACTTTTGGTACCACCATGTGAAAGACTTTGTAAACATTTTTCCCCACCAAATGGTTAATCTGTTACAAGAGATCAGCTTATTTTATTACTTATACCGTAGTTTATTCGATCTTCTAAGTATAAGATCAGCTCCTCACTCTACCAGACAAATTGCCCAGGAAACTAAGGACAGCATTCCAGTTAGTGTTTCTGCCACTGGGAACTCCTTCCATGAATGGAAGGCACACACACTTTTCTCACACAAAGAGTCCTTTGGCTGTAACCCCTTGCATGAGCAGACCTTAAAAGGGAGAGTTCCCAACATAGTCAGAGTATTGATCTTAAAATAAATGTCACACAATATGGCAATAGCACCAGAATTCCTACTGTTTCTATTTTTAAATGTCAGCTAATTTACATTGAAAAACAAAACATTAGGTAAAAAAAAAAGTTCCTGCAACTACCTTAAGGTGAAACTGAAAGCAAAACCGTGATGTTTAAATAGGAACCATTTATCCTAAACACTTTAAAATGTCACTGATGCGTGCAATGCTGCTGGCTGCTAACAGGAGCACACCTTACTGCTTTTAGCACTTTCAGATGACATATGTGCCTGCTGAAATTGTCAAAGATGAAACTGAATGCTGTGAAAGCCAATAATTACACCACAGTTTTAAGCAAAGAACAGATTGTGTAAAACTGCGTTAATCAGTTAGCAGAGGTTCTGAAAAGGAAGCGGGTTTTTTTGTTTGCCTTTTTCTTCTAATAAGATGCAGCATGTAGGACAAAGCTATCTAGTGCTTCGGAAGAGCTTTTCATGCGTATATGCACATTGACCATTGTTCCACTACAAGAGCCACATTAATCAACTTTGGGCCAGTATTGTAGGAATAAAGAGCTGGCTGTTCATCAGTGATTTATTACAGGAGCCAATATACATTTGACACAAAACAAGTCAGTCCTCTGGAAGTTGCCACCAACAAATTAGAAGGACGCTGTAGATTTGGTAATGCAGACATCTACTGTGAACGACTTAAAACTAATCAGTCCCATTTTAAATGTATATATGCAATGTTCAAAATTTACAATGGTCCACTTTGAATAACTCTCATAAAACCTAATTATAATTAAGGTTATATCTACATCAGCAACACTCAATGCATATTCAAAATGCCTTGTCACCTGACAAGTTTTTTTTTCTTTTATTTTGAAGCATATAGAGGGAATGCTTTCCTGTGTTCATGGTACTGGGTGCTGCTAAGGCAAGTAAGATAGTTTCAGAAGCAAGACTGACTGCAAGTGACCTCAGATCCACAAGCAAAGAGGAAGTCCAATAATGCCCCCCTCCCCACACATACACACTGCCTTGGAAGGAGACTTGCCTGCTCTTTGGAAAATTGCAGGAGTGACTGCTTCTTGCTCAGCACATTTGACCCTGTGGGCAACAGCAACCTTCCCTGACTTGGAGCACACCAGTTGTTAACACCACAAAAGAACGATCCCCAATGCTAGCTGTCCTCCCCAACTCCATGGCCAGATCCAATGAAGGAGCCATGCTAATGAAGGGACCGGCCGCCTGAGTTAGCAACTGCACCTTTAGCATGGTGGCTCCACATGTGGTGAGCCACATGATGGGGCATGTCCTGGGATGCAAGAGCTCATACCTGTGACCAAGTCCTGATAGGATGGGGGCCTGTTCCTGTCACTGTTCCCCACCATTGCCTTGCAAGGCAGAGCCTATAGGGATGCTTTCCAGGTGAATGTAGGGAAGGAGTGATAGTACCAGACCATTTCTTTTTCCAGTGCCATTTTACAATTCCAGGATGTCCTGTTCCCCGATACTGCATCAGAAGATAAGGTACTTGGGAATTGTTCAATTGCGCCAGGTAATGAGAGGGAAAATGGTGCGCTGCTGCTCTTTCCTATTGGGAAAGTGCCTGCTCCCCAGTAAGCCATCCGTCTTATATGGGATGGTGCAGTGGACTGTTCTCTTGTTCCCCAGGGCCATTTTACAAATTCTGTTATCACAGCCTCCCACTGTGGCTCAGGAGTCCAGAGCCAGAGACGTACCTAGAGGGGATCACAACACTTAGGTTTTGCAAGCAGCCACTCCCCCTCCTCTTCTGCCATTCCCATTCCCAGCAACTAGAGCCAAACTGCAGCTATGTTATCTACAAATACCTACGAAGAGGAGGGGGAGAATGCTTGCAAAGCTTAGTGCTGTGATCCGCCTCTGGGCATGCCTCTGTCCGGAGCCCAGTGGAGACATTTCCCAGGAGATGGAGGAGCAGGTGACAGCCCTGGAGGCTAGTTCACTGCCCAGTTCCTGGCCATCACGGGAGTTGGCTAGCATGCGCAAGTGCTTTCCAAAGCAGAAGGAAGGAAGCGCACCATTGGCGCGGGGTCAGTGCCTGACACCAGGACTCTGACACCAAACTGGACGCAAAATAAAAACCTTGTTTTCCTGCACTTTCAGTGAGTTTTACTGCAGTTGACAAGATTCCAGTTTTAACTGCTGATCCTTGTGTTTGATATAGCTACGTGTTGGTGTGCTTAAGGTTTAAAAGTATTGAAAGGCACCTTGTGAACTAAGAATTAAGATTAAAAACTGGGATAAAAGTATATTAGTGAAAGAAGGTAGAAAGTGCCCTGCAACTATCCCAGAAAAAGGGATTGAGGGAACCTCTTATATTGCCCAGGCAGGTACCTTTCCTCTAGTCCTCTAAGAAGCAAAAATAAAATAAATCAGAGGGCAGGTGTAATACAGAGCTGTGTACAGTAGTGTTCGAGAGAATGCTTATTTATGGCTGCCACAGACACTGCCACAGAGTCTTGATCCAGTAAGTTTAAGAGATGAAAAATGGACAGCGTAGGCTTTGTTGTATTCACATCTAAAGAGGCTTATTGGCACTCAGAAATGAGCAAAGTGTAATTTGTAAGGCCTGCAGTGGATTTTCAGAGCTCTTTCCTGCTTTGATGTTTCTCCTCCTGTTCGCCCTTTGGAGGGTGAGACTAGGAAATTGTCAATGTACATGATGAAAGGCTAATGATAAGACCAGGATGGTATTCAGATATGAGTAACGTCAGATGGGGAAGAAACTGGAAATAGTCTTCATACACAACATGGCATAAGGCTTTGTAGGACATTTTTTGATATAAAGAACAGACACCTTCCATCTATTGATTTTTACAATGTACTGATGAAAAAGACTCCTAACTTCCAAACTTGAAATAGAGAGGGGCCTGTGCTTTTTAATGTCAAAAACAGCATTTGCAACCTTTTCAATCTCATGGCACACTGACAAGGCGCTAAAATTGTCAAGCCACACGTTTTTGACAATTGACAAGGCACATCACACTGCCAGTGGGGAGCTCAATTGTCTCACTGGCCCTACTAATAAATGATCCTCCCCCAAACTCCCACAGCACTCCCACAGGATAATTTGCAGCACACTAATGTCCCATGGTACACTACAGTTCTAAAACCATGTCCTGAAGCTCTGTCTGGAAGACTGGCTGACATGTAACTTGTTTGGTGGAATGATTCCAGCTTCTCTGTCATATGGGATAGGAACTCTGTGAATGCTCAAAAGCTCTCTCTTCTTACCTCCTGTATTCAAATAAGGTTCTTGACACTCTTCTCCTGACTTCTGTGTTGTTTTGCAACTATCTCTCTCCATTGCTTCCTACGATGTGACAACAAATCAGGAACATGCCTGCATAACTAGGATTTGAGGCAAGTGCTAAAAGTACTTTGGTATTAAAAGCCGCTTGCACAATTGTCGGGAGGTCCGCACCGACAACCTCTGGACACTCCACCAAAGCATGTAAGTTGGTGGACGGCATGTTTCGGGTTAGGATCAGAGCAGGGATTAGGACCAGCAGGGGCATGTAAAAAATGTAGGCAATGGAAAATGAGAATTGTGGAGACACACTCCATAGTGCCCCCTATCTGCCCGGCTCCATTCCTGCATGTGAGGCAGTGGCAACAGTGTGGCAGCATCTGATTGGCTGCTGGGTCAGGGGGATCTAGGAGCGAGCGTTGCACTGTCGCTAGGGCTCTGACAGGGCTCAGTTGCTCAGTCCACCCTCCCTTGCTCTTGATTCAGTCTGAGATTAGCTGGTCGCCCAATTTAAGGGGGTAGAAATTTTTTGCCAGACTGGCCGAGGCTGGTGGTTTTTTCGATTAGAGTGTGGGGAGGCATTGTGTTGTTTTCATTTTTGGGTCACTGGGCAGGTAACGTGCTGGCCGGGTGGGTGATAAACTGGTGTCCATCTGAAGTTGGCATAGTTCAGGGACTGGCCACCTGCCACCCACATACAATTCCTACCGGGTCGGTGGGTAGCCTGGCCTTTCCCCTGGCTGGATTGCCTGGGTTCCCTCCTGGTGCGCTGGGGGGGGGAACTTAGTGGGTCCTGCCACCTCGATCCAGATGGGTTGGCAGAGATGGGTTCTCTTGGGCTTTGCCCAGGAATGGCTCGGAGTCAGATGGCTACACCCTTTGACATCAGGGAATTGCCAGTTTCCTTTAGGGGCCAGCACGTTTTGGGTGTTTGAATTTACAACTTGCTGCAATCCGTTTTATTAATAAAGTGACCCCTTTGTGCCATGCCATTGTCTTGTGTGTGTTTTGGGATGGATGCTTGGGTAAAGCTGACCATGCTAGACAAAATGCTAGACAAAAGTATGGACTGCTATGTTTAATTGTTTGGGGCAGGAGGAGAATTGCTGGTCTGCAGACAGGATGGGCTATCACGGCACACCCACTGTGCATCCCTGTGGCCTAATTGGAAGCAACAGATTAGTATTTTCAATAGCCTTGTCCCAAGTCTCCCTTTGGAAGGCCTTCATCCATACACACAATCCAGGCAAGCAACACCAGAAGCCCTTTTAACAGTATCAACTGTGCAAAGCATTTTATGACACAGGCTATAAAAAGGGGCAAACAAAACTAGCTATTCACAAAAGCAACAGAACAGAACGAAACAGCTGAACTATGTATTTTGTACATAGCACACACATACGCAGGCACCAGGAGGCAATGCTTCCCCCTGCAAAAACATCTCTCCACACACAAAAAGTTATCTTATCAGAAAAAAAGGATTATCTGGCAATAAAATATCTATTTACCTTAAACAAAATAAAAGCTACAAGAAAGACAGGTTCCCTCCCCCCGCCACACTTTCATTCTGTGAGGGTCTGAAATGCTAAGCAACATACATTGCTGATACAGCTCTAAATTAACGTTCAAACCATGCCTCATCCATGGAAGTCATCTGATTCATCCAGCATTCTCCCCCCCCCTTGGTAAAGGAAATGCTTCAGCCAACAATGAGATAACTTATTCTTTACAGTAGCTAACATGAGAAAACAAAATGGAATAATCGTACTATAGAGTATTTTAAAGAATCCTTTAATAATGTTCTCAAGGATTCTTCAAAGGGGATGAATGCTAATTCTGACCCTAGAATTCTCCTTAAAGTTCTATATTTAACAGAAAAGCCTACTTTTAATGAGGATGGCCGGTATAAATTAAGGCATTTTTTTTCTTAAATGGGATTAAGTTTACTTTTCAATTTAAAATTTCATTCATTTAATCCTATCTTCTGATGCTATAAAATCCCTTTATTCATTGTTATCTCCTTAACAGAGCTGAGGCCCTAGAGGAATCTTTGAAGATATGTGACCTATTGTTAGTGAACTATACACAAGACCTTTTTCAAGTCTTAAGAGCTTTGAAGTAAGATCTGTTTCTGGAGGTGAATTTGAGCCAACATACACTTAGGCTATACTTGTCAAGATGTTAGACAGGCCAGCTGACATTGTAAAAACATGTTCAAGTTAGGAGAATTTTACTCATTTGAAGTGCATAGCTGAAACACACTGACACACACACTCCCATCATGGAACAGAAAATAAATTACATCTTCCTCAAGTACAGTGTAAGCCAACTAGTTTCTCAAATCAATATTACGTTCAAAATTCCAGTGTAATCCCGTCTTTGTTAATTATTCAGCATTCCTACAACATTTTTTACTCTACTTAATACAGCCTTATGTCTTGTGATCTAATAAATTCTCTTTTCCCCAATATGTTTCCATTAACTGAACCCAAGATTTAACAATTTCATTATAAAAGATAGAGAAAACCCTAAAGCAATTATTCTAAAACAGATCTATTGTAATGAACATACCATTTTCCTGCAAATCATTAAAGATCTAAGTGCATGTCTGTGTGTGATGATGATGATGCTACTTGTAGAAATTATATATTTTACTCCACTTTTGAATTCTGCAATACGAAAACATTAAACCATGCAGTTTATATAATTCACAGTTCAATTTCAGAAAGCTTCTGCCTGTTCATTAGTCACTGACATTAATTAGGTGTTGGTGAATGTGGCTATTTGGGGTACTTTTTAGAGCACCAATTATTTAATATTACAGGGAAGTATCCTAGCAATATCAATAATGAATCTTGATTCCTGATATCGAGAATTGGGTCTAGCTTTCACTCCCGTTCCCGTTAATGTTTCTTGGTGTTCCCGTTAATGTTTAATTTGTTGTTTTTTCAATGTGTTGTTTTAATGTGTTTTATTATGTTTTACTTATTATGGTTACTTTGTATTTTGTTTGCTGCTTTGGGCATTTGCTTCGTCATAGGAAAGGTGGGGTATAAATTCTTTAAATAAATAAATAAGAAATAAATAATCTTTTGGCATTACTTTATTATGCCTTATGCTGCACGTGTCGGGCTTCCAAGCCTGAAGCAGAAGGTTGGGGGTGTGGCAACAAGTGTCGCCCCCAGTCCTGTTCCCCTCCCAGAGCCATTCCTCCCTTCCCGCACCCACTCCTGTCTTTGCCTGCCATAAAAACCCACACCACTGGTCTGTGGTAACACCACAGTCCGGCGCGCCATGGTGTTGAGGCTCAGCGCCACTAGTGTAGGACCAGCACCTACGCTGCATCCTTACCAGGTGCTGCAACCATGCTTTACGGCACATTTACAACACCTGGAGCCAGCGCTGAGCAGCAGCACCAGTGCTATGAGTCTACAGGTTTGGGCGTTTACTGCATGTCCAATATGTGTTACGTATCATCTTTGCAGAATGACTATTTTCACAAATGTCAAGCCTTTGTTAAACAAAATGAAAACAAAGGTAATGCCTTCTTATAGTGTTCTTTCGTATTTATTTTTAAAGTGAAATAAAGATTTGCAAGCTGACAGATTTAACTAGACTGATTTTTCAAAATCTTTAATAGAAGTTAGTCCTGTGTACATTGGCCAATGTCTTTTTATATTTTGGATTATACATTCTGTCACTTGATGCTTCAGCAGAATTAGACCACTAAACATCTACAGTTCTCAACTTTTTAGCTTTTCTTCCCAACATGTTATGACATTCTTCCTTCAGAAAACTAGTTTACTGGAGCATGGGGAAGAAATGGAAAGACTTTAACTGTCATAAACAAATCTAATGGTGAGCCCTGAAGAAAGCTACTATCAATGTAGATCAGTTTTTATATCCAAGGATGTAAATATTATGTTGGACAGTCTGACAGCACATTGTCAGCCTTATCAGTTCTGTTCTCAAGGGGCTATGAATCTTTTTCTACTCATTAAGGTCAAAAAAATCTGATCATATGACAATTAAAACATTATTTGAAATACTTTCAAAAAGTATTTTGCAGCACTGGTGCTTAGCAAATTTACTGTTTCTCTATAAACTTTGTTGGAAAAGGTTAGAAATTGAAGGATATTATTTCAATATTTTTCAGGTCAAAACATTTTTTATACAGAAATTGTTTTGAAGGACCTATACAGTATTCTTGACTAGCTTCATTGTTGCTTTTCATAGAGGCAGAAGTTCCCTCTTCTGGTGAACTACCACAGTGGAACAGAAAATATAGAACTGGGCAAAGTATTATGTGGGGGCAGCAGAGTCTTTAAAAATCCTGGAGCCAAACCTTTTACGGGTTCAGAGGTGATAATCAGAACTTTAATCAGAGATGATAATCAGAAATAGACTAGAAAACAATATAGCTCAAACAACATGAAGGGCACAATCCTAACCAACTTTCCAGCACTGACACAGCTGTGCCATTCTGTATTCTGCAGTGGAATATAGGTGGAGCCTTTTTATCTGCGAGGGTTCTGTTCCAGGAACCCTCATGGATGACAAAAAACCACATTGAATGAAATCCCTTTAGAAAACAAAACACGTACAGTTATTAATTAGCAGTCAGCGTTTTTAAAATGCTCCTCTTACTATGGCAATGTGGCTACAGTCTTTGTCCTTGGGCTTAGAGCAGATCAGTATCCATTAGCTCTTTGATAAGACGTCTTCCCTTTGCCCTGGAGCTAGGTGAAAATATGCAAAGCGTTTTACACATTTTTTCTCACTTCCTGGGTTGAGGGAAGAGGACTTATCTCAGAGCTACCAATTTGCTAAGCTCATGGAGAATCCCACATTGCCATGGTAAAAGAAGCTTTAAAAAAAAACACTAACTGTTAGCACGTGTTTGTTTTTAACTTAATGAGCCCTTCTCTTCTGCGGTGGCTCCGCGCCAAGCCTCCCTCACGTCCAGCTGGCTGGCGTGAGGGAGGCTCCGTTTCCAGATGGACACGGGATTGGCAAGGGGGGGGGAAGGAGGTTGTGGGAGGGACGTGGGCAGACTTGGGAATCGACCATAAGGCCAAATCTTAAGCCCGATTGGGAGGCTGCATGGTCTCCTCGATCTGCGCCTGCTAAATAGCAGGTGCAGATTCGAAGAGCACATATGGGAGGCTGGAGCCTCCCCAAGCAGTGCTAGGATTTGGCACAGGCCAGCTACAAGCCAGATTTGCCAATCCAACGCTGCTTAGGATTGCGCCCTGGGTCAAATCAGCAGATGGAAAAACCGCAGATGAGAAGGCTCCACCTGTAATAGTCACAGAGGCTTCCTCAGTGTAAGGGAATGCTTGTTTCCTCACCTCAGAACTGCATTGCCCTAACGCTGGTGCTGGAAAGTTGGTTAGGATTGCACCTGAAGTGACATAGTTCAAATAAGGGATCCACATTAGTATCTTGCTAAAGCCTGGTTCATGTTGGGGGCCTGCTGGTCTAGACACTGACTGCCAGTATGTTTCTGTGTTATTACCATTAAGCCCAGTGACATCATTCACTGGTGCCAGCAACCGGAACGCTGCTGGCGCCAGGATCCGGAACGCTGCGGGGACGGACGAGTGAGCTGTAGCTCCCCGCCCCTTTGCGGTGTCTGGCAACGCCTCCCTGCGCCCGGAATTGCTCTCTTACAGAGCGATCCAGGCGCAGGGGCGGGCGGGCGGGCAAAAACACCACGCGGAGTCTGCTGCGCGCTGCTGCTCCGTTCCCGCTCTCCCCGGAATGGGGTACCACCCCATTCCGGTAGGATGACGCCTCTGATTAAGCCCTACCTAGCTTAGGAGCTGGATACATTAAAGACCACATCCTCCTACTTATTTTAGCCTAATTTACATCCAGCACTTCTTTCATTATGAATGTTAAAGATGATACAGTATGCACAGAATAACTTGACAGATCCTGAGAAGAACTGCTTAGTTTCTGGATGACTGCTGCATTGTCCAATTTTATGTCATGCTTCTCTTTTAATTCATTTCTTATTTTTCCTGATTGTCTCCCTATCTCCTGTACCCACTTTCATTGGCTGCCATTTATTTTTAGGTTGATAACATTTGCAGGGGCATAAATTGTGAACTAATTTTCTTTCCATTTTTGTCCTGGTGTATCAATTGCTAAACAGAACACACAATCTTAAGCAGAAATAAAAATAAATTCCGATTTAACATGTTACACCTATCAATACAATCCTAATAAAACATAGGAATCCATCAATTATCTAAACTATGAGTTATAGCTATTTCTAGCCAAATAGTGATGATATGTAAACAATGATGTCCAACCATGATAAATTTATTTGTTCTTTGAAAATGCTTTGGTAATAAATTTAAGATTTATGAAACCAGTAACATGCAATGTGGTCCTCTTTCCCACCGCACCCCTATTCACTTCCAGAAAAAAAAAAGATAAACTTCCAACTAGAGTAGAATAGAAAATATTTATGGACACTTTACAATGTTGCCTTGGATGATTTGCATAATTGACGTTTCCATCAGTGCAACATTCAATAAATTCTGATAGTTATTTGAAGGCTTTATCATCACACTGTTAATATTCAGAGACTAAAGCAACATTATAGCAAACATTTTTTATGGAAAAACAGGTGCATGTCATACAGTTTAAGAATTACTGATGGTTTCAAAAAGTATCTTTGGACAGGGATAATTCAAATACAATACTTCATTGTCTTGTGCTTTTATTCTTAGAGAAAGCAATACTCGTGTTAAACAAAAAGTATATGGATGGAATTTTTTTTTAAACGGTTCTAACCACTGGGGAATCCAGAATAATATTTTAGAACAGTTATAACATTTTAATGTCACTTAATTTCTGTTTTCTTTATGAGGTCCACCATTTCAAATGTCAACAGGAGTATGACCACTTTTCTCACAGAGACTAGTAGTATCAAAGTTTGTAATTAATGGGTTCAGTATGATTAATTAATGGGTTCATTATGCACAGCTGCACTGTAGAGTACCATTTTCCTTAAAGGTTCCTTTTCCACCTTGGACCATAAAACAAAAACATTGTAACTTCAAGCTCCGGGGACAGGAGCCCCAATGAAAGCTGCTCTAGCATGGCATACATAAAACTGGTTTCTGTTGCCCTCGAAAACTGCTGATTACTTTGAAGCTAACCAATCGGCATGCAACAAAATAACATGCTCCTGCTGTCAACAAATAAAGTAAAAGTTTTGCTGACCATTCTAAGATAAAAACACAACATACATAATTGTCCAACAATAAATATTTAACCTCAACTGATCAGGTTACATGGCTTTGCAATTGCTTATATTAATCAATGTATCCACCAGTCCAATTTTGAAAATTGCACATGCACTGGTCCCAAAAAACAGTCCTGATCACATGATTTTACCCAGGTATTTAATCCTCTTTCAACACTTTGCAACAACAAAAGCCCATACACTGAAGCCTTTGTCATCAGAGCAACTGTTCTGCAGACAAGACTCCTTTTGTGGATCAGATGCAAGATTACAATGTGTGTTCAACAGGTTCCCTCATTAGGGCCGTTCATAAAATTAACTTCCATCACAAAAATAAATAAAATGCAGGACATCTCATTGGGTTTTCAGGCTATTGCCCATCATTGAAACCTTCTTTGATTCAGGGTGCAATCCTAACCTGGAGCCAGGCCGGCATAGTTAGGCCAACAAAGTTTGGCTAGCACAAGGGACACCATAAAGTATGTTTGGACCACTCTTGGAGTCAGAGAGGCCAGCACACAGATGTGCGCCATACTCACTGACTCCAAGAGTGGTCCAAATGTACTTTACGGTGGCCCTGGTCCGGGCAAACTTTGCTGGCCTAACTGTGCCAGCCTAACTCTAGGTTAGGATTGCGCCCTCAGTATCATGGTGAGGACAGATTGCTTTCTTTCCAAATCTGCCCTACAAGCCTCAAGGTGGCACTGAGAGAGCACATATGTTCCAGGTATGTGGAAAACATTATAGCCAATAAAGTACTGCTGGATAGAGAAGGTCATATGAGTGAAAACAATTAGAGCAAAGAGAGAAACAGTTACATACTTCAGCAGCTTTAGACAAGTAACTAAGCAAAAGACTTAAGATGGCTGCACTTTGGTTCGATGGCAACACTTTAATGTGATTGCTAACTGGGGAGTTGCCCATCACAAGCAGAAACTGTAAGAGTTACCACCAAGGTAAGTTATTGGTGGATCCCTGCCCCAGCTATCAAGTACAGTGGCATTACTTTTGATGCCAAGTTTAATGAAATCCTAATGGAGCCAACCTGGGCTGGCATTAGGAGTAGTAGGGCCCAATGCAGGGCATTTCTGTGGGCCCCCACCCTCCCTGCAGGCCACCCACTTACCAAGAGTGAGTGTGGGTGCCACGCACAAAGCATGACACCTTGAAATTGTTGGTTGGTGGCATGATGTCATCACTGCCAACTGCTTCCAGGAAGCCCATTTTTGGCCAGGCAAGGTGAGGCGGGAGGGCCCAAAGTAAAGCTGCTCTGCTAGCCCCACTGACTTACATCCCATAGAGATCCCAGCTGCAGCAGCAGGTGATATGCTCACTGTGCTGGTGCGGGGACCCCCAAAGTGAGGGGCCCAATGTGATGACATTGGTCATATTGGCTTAAGATTGGCCCTGATCCTAACAACCTCACAGTTCAACTGGTTCATAACAAACAGGGTGTATAGTAAATAAGAATTTATTATAGTTTATCCTTACACTCTGGCCTAACAATTTTGGATGCATTTGAATAACAAAACAGTCAAACTTGTGTAAATTGCATAAGATGCTTCAAATATGTTTCAAATTGGTGTGTTCAAACTGTCCTCGCTGAGGCAAAAGGCTAATGTTCTGGAACCAATTAATGAGAGAAGCCCACAGAAAGCATCCACTAGGGAAAAGGACTATATAATACAGCAGCCCTGGTCACTGTCAATATAGTACTACAGTTTATTAGTTGTTTAAATATTTAAACAGCATTCAGTGTTTTCAGTACATATTCACATTCTATAATATGTGTATTTGTTCTACAGTCTCATCTGCTTCTACATCTTCATTATCTAAACAAAGCACTTTTCTCTCCCTATTACTATTTAGATTTCCAAATAGAGTTACCATCTGGGCTTCCATTGATTAAGAAATTTACCAATTATTAAGTGCTTCTTATTACCAAGATAACTGCATTACTTAACCCAAATTTATTTAAGTGGTCACTCCTTTTAATCACATTCTGATCAATTATGACCACGGATAAAGAGTCTGAGTTTTGATGCTATGTTTTTTTAAAAAATATTTAGATCACACCCCACTATAAATTTGAAATGCACAGCTATTATTTAAAAAGTTCAGTGATGATAATTAAAGCACTTAACTGTCAAGCACATAATTCAACTTTATACAATGTCATGATTTCATAATAGATTTTCAGCTGAATCTTATGCACATCTACTCAGAAGTAAATCCATTTATTTCAATGGGATTTACTTCCAAGTAAGTGTGCATAAGATTACAGCCTTTATCTAAAATCCTGTCATTAAAAAATGCACACGTTTTAATGTTAATAACTTACACTTCAGCTAATATAGTTGTCTATATATTACACATACACTTATTCACTGTCTCCCATAAGTTAGTGGCCTGCATGACTGGGGGAGGAGTTTTAGGTTTTACCTGCAGCAGATATTTTACCTGTTGATGATTTTCAGTAAAGTGGCCTGGTTTAATCTAAGCTTCTGTCTCACATGTTTATTGAGGGATATATGGGCAGTTCAAATCAGGACTATAAGAACATGTTTCCTCAGTTGCAAAAACAAATTTTTAGTGTGTTTAACTTTCTGTTTGATACTGAAATGTGAATGCACTAGCACATATAAAGTTGTAATTATGATAATATGCATTTCTATTAATATCAAGAATATGAAATGCTTATGGATAAGCAATCTGATATTTTTCCCAGACTTTGCACAGGGCTAGAATGAATGATTAATACCTACTTTAGATTACCCTAAAGATATCAGCTGATAGGTGAGACAGTGTTGAAAAACACTACTGAAACCCTGTGAAAATACCAGCTGCCTCTACTCTGAAAAGATGGATGACCACCTGCCACTTCATATACGCTACACAAAATAAGGTACACTGGTCATTATACCAGTATACTTGTGCCCATATGTTGTTCAGTCTGGAACTTCTTTTTAAATATTCACAGAAGATCTTACAAAACGTTAGATTAGCACTGTGGCAGTGTTTAGCTGGAAGCTGGTAGCACAGTATTTTAACTACATCTGTAATGCAAAATATTCAAATTACACTGAATACAATCTTGAGTGTAGCTCCAAAATAGTCTTTCCTTGTACATCAGCACCAATGCTAAAGTTCTTTTTAATAGTAACTGCGTTGCTCCTTGAAATGCATGGGATACTATTGGTACTATACCCGGCTACTATTGGGTTTGTCTGTCACTTTTCTATGTCACTTTTGTCTGTCACTTTTCTAGATTCGTATTTTCCTTAAAAGCACAACAAAGCAGGATTTTAGGTAAAGTGTATTATAGGTAGATAATCCCTTATCAAGACATCTGAAAAACAGACCATTCTCAAATCCAGACACTTTTGTCCAAGACTTTTTAAAAACTTTCTATAGAAAGAAGGTCTTGTGTTCATTCCCACGTACAGGCTGTAAGTTCTATTCTTTGCTCTGTGGTGTGTGCCTATGCAGACATGGTTGAAAAATGTCAAGAAGCCAGACGACACCCAAACGGGTTACAGCGAAAAGGGCAGGAGGAAGCATTTCTCATTATATTTATGCAATTGTTCAGAAATCCAGAAAAGTCAGAAACCTGGACACCTTCCAGTCCCAAGCAGTCTAGATAAGGGATAATCAACCTGTATGAGGGTACAATCCTAACCTGGAGTTTGGCTGGCACAGTTAAGCCAGCAACGTTTGGCTGAAATAAGGGACACTCTAAAGTAAGTTTGGACCACACTTGGGAGTCAGAGAGGCCAGCACACACACACACGTGCGCCATCCTCCTTGACTCCAAGAGTGCTCCAAACGCGCTTTAAGGTGGGTCTTGTGGCAGCCAAACTTTGCTGACCTAACTGTGCCTAACTGTGACCTAACTCCAACACAGCTAGGTCAAACTGTGCTGACCTAAGGTTAGGGCTGCGCTCTGAATGTCACAATCAGTCTCACCAAAGGTATAGTCTTTGGAGACCCGATATAGGTCAATAACTTAACTTTAAAATTCTACTTAAGTTTTTTTTTACTTTTTAGGCAAAGTCCAGTGTTAACATTATCACCAGCTTGACGTATTTCCAGAAAATACAAGTAAACAGAATTTTAAGCACCCCTTTTTCAGTACCAAGATCTGTCTCTTAAAAGATGGCACTTCTCTTAAATTGATTTGTGGGAGTGGATCACCCCCAAGGGAGCAGCAGCAAAGCCATCCCTTTGATGAACAGTGAGGGCCCTATCTTTTTCCTTCTTTCAGCTGAAACCCTGGTGATGGAGGGTGGATGAGTTGTGTGCAGTGGATCAATGTCACTGGATCCAGGTGAGACCTGGGCCTGCAGGCAGATTGGTGTCCCTGCCAATTCCATTCCTCTGGAAACTGATGACTGATGGGGGAAGAAGTAGTGGGGGTACTGAGACAAGGAGAGAGGGTTGTTAGCCACATTGAGCACAGTGATGTCATTCAGGGGGAATGGACCAGAACGGGCGTTCCAGATCCTAATGGGATCCGTGGCTGGTTCCGGGTTCTCGACAAGTGCCAATCAAAAGTGAGTTCCTGTTCCTAAATCATTTGAATGAATCACCACTGATTGAGCACATATTAGGCAAAGGGACTATATAAATCTATATATATAAAGAAGAGCGTTATGTATGTATGTATGTATGTATGTATGTATGTATGTATGTATGTATGTATGTTCCACATAGGCTCCGCAACGCCTGAACCGACTCGCGCCAAACTCGGCACGCGGATGCCTTGGCCCTCCGAGACCATCGCTGCGTGGTTTTGGAACGGCTCGCGCCCCCACGGGCGCGGGTACAAGCGAATTTGTGGTTCTCTATGGGTGGCCATGGGCTGAGCCGCTGCATTCCGAGGCTCTGATGATGTCATGATGAGATGCAAAGTACATGCAAATGACATGCGGAATCTTCAGGCAGCAACTGAACTCTTTACAGTTGAAGACAAACAGCAGCAAATAGGTTACAGGCAAACCGATACAGGGCCAGGGAAATGTGTTCGGTGGACATGTGGGCAGTCCCTGCTTGGCAGTGGACAGTTGGCACAAGGTGCTGTGGCTGTTGCTCTCTCTGAAAGTTTACTTTCACTGTGGAACGTAAGGCAATTGGGGCAGGTGCAACCAAAGGCTACAAAGATGAAACAACAGCGTACACAGGAAACACCAGGGAATCTTATACAGGGCCATCTGTATGGCTGCTGAGCAGGGGGGGGGGGTCAGGCATGGGACATACAAACACCCGGGCGCAAATAGGTTTCCCACAGGCAAACCTATACAGGGCCATCTGTATGCCTGGTGAGTGGGGTGGGGTGGGGGTCAGTGATGGGACATATAAACACCCGGGCGCAAATAGGTTTCCGCAGGCAAACCGATGCAGGGCCATCTGTATGGCTGGTGACTGGGGGGGTCAGTGATGGGACATATAAACACCCGGGCACACATGTGAGTGGGGGGGGCAT
>JAJKFI010000029.1:12827059-12844346 GCA_029204185.1 Lerista edwardsae
ACACATGTGAGTGGGGGGGGCATCAGGGATGGGACATATAAACACCCAGGCACACATGTGAGTGGGGGGGCAGGGATGGGACATATAAACGGGCCATCTGTATGGCTGGTGAGTGGGGGGGGTGTCAGTGATGGGACATATAAACACCCGGGCGAAGCTGGGTACATAAAAGCTATTCTATTAAATATAATAGCTGCTCTGGGTTCTAACCCATATATATATAGCTTCCTAAAGTCACCCCTGTTTTAAGAAAAGGATAAATGTTTAAATGAGCATGGACACTTGCGAGAAAAAACGTTTTGAAGCATATCACGGCACATGCAGTAAGTGCACGCATGTTACTGCAAAAACTGCTTAAATCTAGCTCTTGTTATAGATAAGTGCTGATATTTTCTCTCACTGGAAAGCCAATCATTCAAATATTCCTACATTATAAATAAATAGAAAATCACAATCATAGTTATCAAAGTCAATTCAGAAATTCCTCCTATGCTGTGATAATTTTTTTTTTATTTCATGGACAATACAGCCATGTGCATTCATGGTTGCTGTCAAATAAGTTGTTAGTGACATGCACATATAGAATTGGTAACATAATAGCCTTTACAATTTGAGATTTCAAACAATTTTTATTTAACAGTTAATTGGATTTTTGTGTATTGCCACAGAACCTCTTTCACTTGGATATGTACTAGTGTCACTTCCATGTTAACAATTTTCATGCTATTGCAGGTTGGCCTCAGGACTAACCTTGTTCTTACTGGAAAAGTTTACACAAACATTTGTTCACTGCATATAATCTGAAGCTGTCTGGCCTCACTTATGGGTAGACATGCCTATGTCCAGTCAACATATTTACCAAGGATTCAGAAGAAATATATTTGAATATTTTAGTGAGAAGTGATGAAGGTATCTCCAACACTTTTTAACCTTTTTTTCCAGAACTAGTAATTCCAAAGAATTCCAAAAACAGCAATCCAACCCAGAATTCAGGCTATTTGGCCAATGCAGTTTGAACAACAGAAGATGAAACAAAACTAGGCTTATAATATAATGACTTGTCTCAAAAATACAATGACCTGATAAACATTTTGAACGATTACTGCATTTAATTTCTCAATATTGGGGTGGTACATGTTTTATAAAAGTACATATAATGTCCTTACTGTTTCTCTTCAGTCAGTACAGAAATGTTTTATATTAGGACAAATGATATCATTTATATTTAAACTTATCTACTTTTCTAGACGCGTATTCCTGGAGGTCTTTTTTTGGCGGCCCCCCCCCCCCCCGTGGAAAGACATTTATTGTAACAGCTGGAACGCTTAGGATTAGAAAAGATTAGTTAAGTATTTAATGTTTTGTAACTGGTAAAGGAAAAAAATGAGCGTGCGTGTGGTGGGAAGGTGAAATATGAAATTCCTTGGCTTTTGACCAACCCTGGGGAAGTGCAGTTATTCATATTCAATCGATTCAGGCTGCAAAATACAAAAATACAGCAATACCTTGCCATTTTCACCTGGTTAGAGACCAGAGCTTAGATGAAAGTAATAAATGGATGAATGTCAAAGCATAGTTTAGTTTGCAAATTTTGGCTGGTGAAAAATGGGACAAACCTACCTGTTTTAACCTACCTATGAACTTTTCAGAGCTCCACAGCAGGGCCAGCCCTTCCTTCTGGGTAGCTCCTCCTCTTCAGGCAGGCAGGCCAGTTCAAAGTCTTCCTGAGGGGAAAGGGGCCCGGAAGTATCCCAGACGTTAGCAAAGCCTTGCACACTCCTCCTTGGAGTGCTGTACCATCAGATAACCTTCTGCCTCATCAGGAATCAACACTGCCACCTCCACATATCACGCCCAAATCGCGCTCAGGCACAGGCAACCTGTGGAAAGCCAAAACATGCACATACCCCTGCCCTAGGGCAGGTAACTGAACCAACAATAACAGCTTGAAAAAAAGAAGCACGAGCCATCGGAAAGAAAAATTCTGGTATCTTATTTTATTTTAATGCGAACTATCAGGTTCTGCGGGTGGGTGGTCTGGCCCTGCTGCGGAGCACTGAGAAGGGGAGTTCACAGGTAGGTTAAATCCCGCCCATTCTCTGGTGCCTCACAGCAGGGCCAGTCCTTCCTTCTGGGATATGCCCAAGCCGTGACCTGAGTTGCTGAGCAACCACACTCTGAAGAACCCGCCTACCGAAGGCAGCATCCCGCGAAGCGTAAGAATCAACTTTATAATGCCGAATAAAAGTGTCAGGGGAACTCCAAGTAGCAGCCCTACACACAGCCTCAAGCGAAGGAAATGCCTTAAAGTCTGCCGTAGTAGCTGCCCTTCTAAGAGAATGAGCTACTATCCCCGGCGGTGGAGAAACCCCCTTGGCTGAATAGGCCTTAGCTATCGCTTCCCTTATCCACCAAGAGACGGTGGAGGGAGTCACCCTCATGCCTTGCCCTGAAACCTTAAAAGACACAAACAGGTTTTCACACCGCCTGAAAGCAGCAGTATGAGAAAGGTAAAACCTGACTGCTCTCCACATCCAAATTGTGCCACTCCCTCTCCCTGTGATTAGAGAAATTCGGGCAAAATGATGATAAAATCACCTCTTCGGATTGGTGGAACATAGAATTGACCTTAGGCAGAAGCCCTGGGTCAATACATAACACCAACCTGTCCTCTAATACTCTGCAAAGCTCCTTGGCCATCGAGAATGCTGCTATCTCGGATACCCTCCTTGCAGATGTAACTCCCACCAGGAAAACAGTCTTGAGAGTGAGAAGCCTTAGAGAACAGGTAGCCATAGGCTCAAAGGGTGGCCTAGCCAACGCCTTCAAAACCAGGGAAAGATCCCAGTTAGGTGCCCTTGGAACAGAAGGGGAGTTAATAATTGCTGCACCCTTTAAAAACTTCCATACATGAGGATGAGAAGAGAGAGCCCTCCCTCTAGGTAATCCCTAGATTGCACCAGGTAATCCCGCTTTCTGATGGCCAACAGAATTGATTTCAAGGTTTCCATCTTGAATTTCTGCTTTCATATCCATCTGTTCAGCCATTTCAGGTCGAGAATGGCCCTGGTGTCTCCGGACTTCTTTGGCACCGTAAACAGATGTGAATACACTCCCGAGCTGATCTGATCCAGTGGGGCACTTTCTATAGCCCCAAGCTGCACCAGATGGTGGATGGCATCCAGAGTCTTGGAATGCTTTATATTGCAACGGGGTCTGTGCACTCTGATGAACCTGTCCCAAGAAACAGCATGGAATTTGAGAGTGTAGCCAAACCTGACCGTGTCCCTGACCCACTTGTCCATTGGAGTCAGATCCCACTGGTCTGCGAAGAATTGCAGGTGGCCTCCCACTGGAATCCGAGTCAGACTTGAGGCGTCATTGAGGCTTAGGCCCCTTAGATCCTGTCTGAGAGTGTTGCTGGGAGCGATGCTTAAAGGCGGTCTTGCAAACCTGCCAAGCCCTGCTGGAGTTGGGTTGAGTAGCAGTTGGGTTGCTGGAGTTAGGTTGACTAGTAGAGGCAGATCCAGAACAGTGCTGGCGAAAGGGACGAAAGGAACGGTGACTCGGTCTAGAAGCTTGCTTGGCTGGACTTTCTTGTGTAGGCAAAAACTTTTTTGTGTTCTTAGACTCCACAAACATGGGTTCAAGGGCGTCTCCAAAAAGCTTCTCTCCCTTGAAGGGAACTCCTACCATCTTGTTGTGAGAAGCATAATCAACATCTCAATTTCTAAGCCACGCACTTCGTCGAATGGCCACATCAGCTGCCATGGTCCTAGCAGAATATTGCATGGCATCAGTGGTAGCATCAGAAGCAAAGGATGCCAATGCTAACAGATGCTCGAGATCCTTTTTAGCTTTGGGGGAACGTCGTATGTGCAAATCATATCCCTTATCCAGAGCCAGGAAGCTTTAGCAAAAAGAGACCCTCCTGCAGACGCCCTCAAGGCCACTGCAGAAGCCTCAAAAGCCTTCCTAGCTGCCAGTTCAATCTTCTTATTGATGTGGTCCTTAGGCAAAGAATCAGTATCTGTAGGGAGCACCAAGGAAGAGCCAAGAGCTGCCACAGGTGCATCCACCAAGGAAGGTCTGAGACGCTGCATGTCCTCCCCTTCTAGGGTATAAAATCTAACAGCCGGTTTACTCTTTATTTTTGGATGGATTGTCCCACTCCTTGTCAATCAACAAGTGAAAAGGTTGGGGCAAAGGGAAACCTTTAAGGGTATCTTCCTCAGAGGGAAAAACGTCAGCTGCTCCCTACCTTCTATCAGAGGCATGGGATGCATCAGAAACCCTTTCCTTTTTTAAATCCAGAACTTCAACCACCCTTTCAAATATCGATGGAAACAAATCAGGGGAGAAAAACCGGCCACCCTTAGTACCCGATACCTGTTCCTCCACAGAAACGCCCCCTTACTCAGGTGAGGAAAGAGAATCCATCTCCTCCAGATCCAAGTCAATCACAAAGGATCTGTGAGATTCAGCCCCAACACTATCCCTTCTAGGTCTCTTAGCAACAGGGACATTTCCCGACACTGGTCCTGAAGCATTTGCAGAAGGAGCATCTGGGGGTGGGGCAACTTGAGAGACAGCAGGGGTAGATGTTAATGCCCCAGTAATTTTTGATAGTTGAGCCTCCAGCATACCCTGGATCTTGGCCTCAATAACATTGCAAGTAAGGGCAGTAGGTGGAACACAGGATCTGGGTCAACTCTGTGAGAAGCCTCCATAGTGACAGAAAAAATAGCGACTCACCACGTCGGACACGCTGAGGTGATCGGTGGCAGGGACGTGCAGCCTAGCCCGCTCCCGAGCCCACATTGGGGGAGGGAATACGCAGCTTGCCTCAGGCGCACAAATGAAGGTCCCCTGCAAAGCTGCTCCCAGTTTGCTGCAGAAGAGAGCAGACGGCTGGAGCAGCAGTTGCTTTGGAGACAGAGTGTGCACTATGGTCAGGAACGGCTTCAGCACGCAGGAGGCAACAGGCGCGTTTGCGTGCCAAAACAAGCTGCTGGAGTCAAGGGAGACAGCGATCAGGGCGAGGAGGTCAGGACGCCCCAGAATCCCCGGCGACGCTTCGTTCGGTGCGGAGAAGGAGTGTTCCGCGCTGCCGATCATTAAATTTCACTTTCACTTTTGACTGAGCTAAAAATAGCACGTTAACATGCTATTCCGATGGTTCGCTTCAAGCAGCAAAGGAAGACCTGACCGGTGCCTACAAGGCAAAGGCCAGTCTGGGATACTTCCGGGCACCCCTCCCCTCAGGAAGACTTTGAACTGGCCTGCCTGCCTGAGGAGGAGGAGCTACCCAGAAGGAAGGACTGGCCCTGCTGTGAGGCACCGGAGAAAATAAGTTTTTAAAAAAATCTATATAACACATGCAAATGCTTGCAAAGCCTAAATGAAAAGAAATAAAAGAAAAATAAACATAAGAACATCGAGGAAAGTCGTGGAAGGCTGGATGAAATCGCACTAAAGAGGAAAGCGCATGGACAAAATTTGAAATGTGGTAATGATTTAAATGGCTGTACATAAGAAATGTAGGTTTTTCCCCTTTCACAAAAAAATGAAAAAAAAATGTTTTTTTAAAAATTGAACGCACCTGAAAGAGCAAAGTGATGAAAGTCAAATGGATGAAAGTCAAAGTACGCTGTATAACTGATGTGGTTGCTCATCAGATAACTTGCCTAAGAATTCCATATGTGATTAATCCCTTAATTTACTGGACTTGAATATTGCAATGCTGAAGGTGGAAAAGAAATTTTTACTGCTGACAAAATGATTAGGACTTTATTGCAGTTGCCATCATTATCTGGTATGGCTCACTTTTGAAAGACAACTCAAACTGGTTTTCTAAAAAATAGAAAAAAAAATGTTCAGTATACCTATTTTCTATATCCACAGTGATTTTGACTGCTTGGGTTGTAAATGAGAAGTCCTGTAAGTGAGAATTCCTTGCAGTGAAAGGAATTTAATCAGATGGTCATGGGGTTCATTACAACCCTATTATGCCATCTAGGATTTGATGGCAAAATGCATAAGCAGCCATTTGGCAAGGATGCCATTGGTGATACAGCATTACAGAATCTTCATGTGCAAGACACACACACTAATTAAACATGGATTATGAATATTAAAATGAACATGAATCATGTTAGAAATTTACATTTAATACAGGCATTTCATGCCTCAACAGCTGGGGTTACAACCAGTTGAAATTTTCCTTTATGAACAAAACAAAGTTCTTCTAAATTCATTCTTTTCATGAGACCATTTGATGTTGAAGAAGAATGAGTGTCAGCCATTTTCAGAGAAGATTGATGCAATTCAAATACATTAGAATCAAGTGAAAATTTACTCCTGAGTTCAGTAATACATGGATCACCCTTTTATGTGTTTTCAAGATTGAAGGAACTGAATGAAGATGGCATCTTGGCAGCCAAATTGGATGCAACTATGATTATTAACAGTTCTACACATTCAGGGCTTGGAACTAAACTTGAATTTCATACTCATGTCAGCATTCTTTGTTCCAGATGTATCCAGCTACCAGACAGGAAATCAATACTTAATAAACTTTATTAGTTAAACAATTCTGTCAGCAAAATACTCTTGGTAATTACAGAGATTAAAGGAAAAGAGACTGTTCACAAAAACAAGAAATTTGAATGTGTGTATAGGAATGTCATGTTTTCTTAACTGTTTTGCAAGGTTAGATTATTGATTTATGTTTAAAAATGTCATTCACTTGTTTCATGTATTGCATGCATACAATATAGGGATATAAACAGTGAATTTTTATAGTACTGCCATTCATACAACTTACTGTGCTACATTTAAGAACATAGGAAAAGCCCTACTTGTTTAGGACAAAGGCCCATTTAGTCCAGTATTCAGGGACATACTATTTTCCATTAAAAATACGGTACACACCAGATCCTGTCTCCCGTCCCAGGTCACATCCACCACATCCACTTGAACTTGCACTGGCAATTTAGCAGGCCCAGCTCAGAGTATACCCATTTCCATGGCTGGGGCTTTTCTTAAGACAAGGGGACAAATGAACCCTTACATCAGGTAGATTTCCCAACACATTGCTGTGTTAAACTGTTAAACCAGGAAAGCTTACACACTGGTTGGAATCACTTAAGGACAAAGCAATAAGTCCCTGATTGCAAGTCCAATAAGCGATTTAGATTGCCTAAGGAATCCCCAGTTCAATGAATGTGGCACTTTGGTGAATGGCAATTAACAATCAACACTTGTTGTAAGGAGGAAAATGTAAGTTTTCCTTGATCCTATCAGATTGGTGAAGTGAAATCTACCTGGTCACTTCCTCCCATTCCCCTTGACCTAGATGGATAGGCTTGGCTGTCCAATCAGTATGTACATGCTAATTATGGGGTTGGGGAGATAAGCCATTCCAGGTAGGAAGAGAAGCCAAATCGACATATAGTAGATCTTTGGAGAATAAATGGAGTTTCCAGACACAATGGCTGTTTGCAAGATGATGGCTCAGCTGTTTTTAGCTGCTCAGATTACACAAGGGCTTCTAGGAAGGCTTCTCTGTCCAAAGATACAGACAAAAAAGACAAAACATGGGGATGACGATGATAGAGCATTAATCATAATAACCCTATTTCAGATTCTGAAAAAGTAGCAACTTCCAGCTTCTATAAATCGCAGGAGCCAGCCCAAGCCTAATTCATCAAGTGCAAGGACACAATGATGGACTGTCTAAGATTATGTGGAGGCACCAGAAGATAAGCTTACCCAAAGTGAGTGTTCATCCATTAAGATCCCCTGATAAGTTACAATGTCTGACATCCAAACAAGCAGATCTTAGCATGAAAAGCAATTGCACACCAATATAAATGAAGAGACAGACAAGTCCTTGGATGAATCAAGGATCTTGATTTAAATTAACAAATTTTGCAGATTATCAATTTTAATGTGGCTGAGCTTGAACATAACATGATCCCCACAAGACTTAACAATGCAGAAGAGGGGTTAATACCCTCATTCCTATAATCAATCGGGGTAAGAGGGGGGATGCTACTCAACTGAAAAGGTGACCAGCTATTTCCACATTGCAGTGTATAGGAAAGTAAATGGTGGTGGCATTGCATGAGACAGGGGATGCTGGCTAGCCGCATCTTCCATGCTTCCAATGCTGGTGTCAGAATGGTGCAGTGCCTGAAACAAAGTCCTGCATTGGGTTCCTCTCTATGTTTAAAGGGTGGTCCTGCTCCTTCTCTCCCATTAGCCAATGGGAGGAGGGAATGCTGTAAACTGATAGTGTGGGAATTCAGGGGATGGCATGGCTGGGTGGGATCTCTGATGGAGACAAGTTTTGGGTTACAGCCAAGCCTGACCAATTTGGGATGCCACCCCCATCTGCCTCCTTTGCCGAATGTGCACAAAATCACACAAAACAGTGGACCAACAACAACGTGAGAGCAGAGAGAGCAGGTTTTATTTTTCATAATTTTATACTACCCTTCCTTCAAGTTGGCAGTGTAAATATTTCGTTCCCTCTTTTTGTCCTCAAAACAACCCTGTGCAGTAAGTGAGGCTGAGAGACAGTAACTGGCCCAAGGTCACCCATACCAGGAAGCTTTGTGGCAGAGTGGGGATTTGAACCTGGATCTTCCAGGTATAAGTTCAACTGGTTCCCCTAGATTTCTCCTGTCCAATGAAATACTGCAAGTTTGTCTGAACGGGCAAACCTCGGTACTTGAGCTGAAAGCCCTATGAAGAATTCATCCCAGTATTACATTGCCCTCACCATCTCCAAAGGTTTCAGGCAGGTGACAACAAGCTAAAACTACCAAGACCTTACAAACTAGACTGTTAAATACAGTACCTGTATCCTTAGTCACCAGAAACCACTCAATTTTTTTCAAGCAAGCCTTAATGCACACCTGTATCTACAAAGTGTTTATGAGAAATCACTCAGGATTGTGCACATATTTTTTTAACCCTAAAATATTAATATTTTTTCCCCTACGAAAATAGGTCAGACCCAAGCGAAAAATTATTCATGAGAAAACAATGCATGACTTCATTTTGAGCTAATTGCTGTGGTTTTGCAAATTGACCAAAAGCATTTCTGTACTTCTGTGAACAAAGGACAAGTTGTTCACATTGCTTTTACAACTTCCCTGTCCAAAAAAGTTTCCAAATTAAATCATGTGGTTGCTTCAGACTTATTTCACTATTATTGCTCTCAGCTATTGAAACTCCAAAGGAACTTTTGATCTGACAGAACTCATTAAACAATAGGTGAAAAAGTGAAAACATACAAAGCCAGTATTAACTAAAACTTAATACCTAAGTTTTTGTTGACCTATTTGTCATAACTCAGGCTCCCATATGGTGATCCCACACTGGAATTTTCATGCACTTTGACAAGTGGCTCTGTTCACTTTGACTGCCTTAGAGAATCTGGTTAAATATATGAAAAATATCAGGTTCCATTAAAGGTGCAACTTAAAAAATTCAACCAAGTTTGGTCAGAACCCATAGCAAAGGATTCACTGTATGGACATAGACATACTACAACTGCAGCAAGATTACACGAATAAAGGCATTTTCATTTATAAGAATTCAATCATTTCAACACAGCTGCAAATTTAGATCTGCAAAGTAAAAACAAATTCTCCATTTGTATTAAAAATGAATGTAAGCTCTCCGCTCCCATTTCCCAATTCTTTCTTTTCAGGACTCCCAAACCTTGTAGTATTGGGCCACAATCTGGCAGAAGCCATCAGATATATGAAAATCTGATGTACTCACCAAATCTGGAGTGTTTTGTCAGAATTGGCTGGTTTTACATTTGTGGGAAGGAGTTTGTCTCTACTAAACAACAGTGAGAAACTCTAATTGGTCTTTTCCTCAGTTCCTCATTTCATGGTCACCAATCCCCTGCTAACTGGGCAAGAGGCACTTTTTCAAGCGGTGTCCTCTTATATTTAGCAGGGGGAGAGCAATTGTCCCTCTTCACCCCAGCACAGTGTCTTTCTCGTGGCTGTCGCTGGTGGTGTTCTCCATTCTTTTAGATTGTGAGCCCTTTTGGGACAGGGAGCCATTTAATTTTAATGTTATTATTTGCCTGTGAACCGCTTTGTGAACTTTGTGTTGAAAAGCGGTATATAAATACTAGTGATTGATTGAACCTTCCAAACGATGCTCAAACCCATTGCAAAAGCTGGAGATGCAGTTCCTGCAAACCTCTGCTGATACTACAGCTATTATGGCTTGGCGAAGGTTACCACTATCATGGTGGATCCTGTTACTGTGGCTAGAACTGAATACTGTTCCTGCATCACCACAACTGCTTTCTGCCTTCCATCTCTCCCTGCCACAAGCTACCTGGCCTGAAGCTGAGAAATGTAGGGTGCTAGGATTATATGGTGAGCTGCCAAAGCTGCAGTTTGGGACAATCACAAGAGTAAGAGGCTCTCAGGCTCTGAACTGGTCTCACCTATCCAGGCTTGGAATGAGATATTTCCAATTCCAAAGGCAATAAAGGGCTTCCTGTTTGGATTTGGTTATTTGGGTCTCCTTGTCTTCAAGTCTCCCAGCTTGACTCATTTGTGCTGCCTCTTGCTTGCTTTTAATCTCTGACTCCCGGCTTCATTTCTAACCCTTTGACGCTGTCTCCAGATCTGATTGCATGTTCCCAACTCTTACATTCAGATTCTTGAACTGATGCCTCTATCATGACTCTCCCATGTTCGGCACCCTGACACTGCTCCAGGCACTTTTCTGTGGTTAATCCCAAATGTTGAACCACCACCACCACCACTGTCTTCCACTAGCTCTTTTTTTTTAAAAACTTGCTATGTTTACTTTTGATCAGGCCAGTCAGAACAGCGAATACAATGTGGCCATAAAACCATATTGGCAGATCTAACAAGCAAGAGATGATTCTTCAGTGAAGACCAATTCATAAGGATGGTACTATAAAGTCATGGGCATTCATGAATTCATGTCTTTTTTGAGGAATTTTTGGTTTCACTCCTACATGGATTGGTTAAATAAATATTAGATTACTTTTTACTTCCAAGAGTTTTAAAAATTAAATTCTTGCACATTTTCCTCAATTTCTGTTTATTGATTAATCAAAGCCAAGGGATGAAACAACTGAACATTAATTTGTTGAAGGTTGTGTTACATTGGATGACCAATAACCTATTAGCACACCTATGAAAAGTCAACTTTATCTCACTTCACTTTATGTGCAAGTAAATTAATGAAAACTGTAGTCAGTATTCATAAGCAGACACAAGAATGACATTCTGAAGTCAAATCAAATGTAGTACTAAAGAAAACTCATTCACTTCAATTGAGTAAGAACTGTCATCAAATCTGCAGTGGCAGATTTGTTTGTAAGATATTATAATATCTTATAAACAAATGTTTATAAGATATTATAATATAAGATATTATAATCCAAGGAGAAGATTCTGTGTTTATAAGATATTATAATCCAAGGAGAAGATTCTGTATTTTTATCTATTTTTCTTTTTTTCTTTGGAATGTTGAAGTTTAGAACAGGGGTGTTACACTGATAGAATTTATTACGTTTGTAAGCATAAGATAGGTAGTAGTTTCTTCTCGGCTGCATTTTATATTTCTTATTATTATAATAGTAAATGTAGTCCTTTCTTTTTTGTCTTTTCTTTTTTTTTAGTGGTAACATCTGCTATTTTCTGCCTGTTCAGTGAGAAAGAATGTACTATGATAACAGTCTAAACAAGGGAGACAAAAAAGGGGGGCCAATGAGAATCAGGAATAGCATAAGATAAGAATTGCCGTCAATGATAATATTTTTTTGCTGAAACTTTTTGGCTCCAAACAATTTTAAAGACTGGATTATACTGACAGACAATGGAACGTTAAGACTACTAATATAGATTAATAAATTAACTTTGATGGATACATTTACTTAACATTATATGAGGCTTGGCTTGGCAGTATCATATTATTAATAATTGCTGAAGAAATGTATTGTAGTTAAAGTAGATCTCAATATATGCATGTAATCTCTCCATGACCTTATGTGTGTACCTTGTGTTACTATCCCCTCCCTTTTTGTATTATCATCTTCCTTTTCCCATTACTGTATAGTAGAAAATAAAAGCATTTTGGAAAAAAAAAATCTGCAGTGGCAAAAGAAATCATATTACTAAAAATAACATTAGTAGGAACTTGCCATGCATATTTACCTTCAGAGTTAGCTGTAAGTATGAAAACATTCTGGTCTAACCTTAGAAAGCATATATTGCATTTTTATGTCCAAGAAACACAAGGCAGATACTCATGCCAAGAAAGAAGCCAAGTTGGAACCTGAATATATGTTGTACACTTTTGAATCACAATTCTCCTTAAGGGCACAATCCTAACCTGTGGGACAGTTAGGCCAGCAAAGTTTGACCAGCACAAGGGCCACCATAAAGTGCATTTGAACCACTCTCTGAGACAGGGAGGATGGCGTACATCTAAGTGCTGGCCAATCTGACTCCAAGAGTGGTCCAAACATACTTCACAGTGTGCCTTGTGCCATACAAACTCCAGGTTAGGGCTGCGCCCTAAATTTGTTTCCTTTTGGTAGAAAAGTAGGACAAAAATGGGTGGGGAGAATAGTCTTTATACGTTGTCCTTATACTCACATATCAGATAAGACCTTTCCTAAGCAGATATCAAAACAAAAAAACAACTTGGGAGTGCAATCCTAACCTGGAGTTAGTCTGGCATAGTTAGGCTGGCACAAGGGCCACCATAAAGGGCGTTTGGACCACTCTTGGAGTTAAGTCAGGGACAATGGCGCACATCTGTGTGCCGGCCACACATACTTTACAGTGTTCAAACATACTTTACAGTGTCCCTTGTGGTGGCCAAACTTTGCTGGTCAAACTGTGCCAGCCTAAGTCCAGGTTAGGATTGTGCTCTCAGAATTTACTCTTTTTATCAAATACCAAACGCTTCCATAGCACTGCAGGCACGTGCATGCTTGAAAATAGGTTGAGTTGCATCATACATGATGCTCGGAAGAGGAAAAGGCATTTGGCATCATCCATTGTGGTTTGGAATCATATACTGTCTAGTCTTACTTGGTCTTACTTCACTTGATTCCAAAACTATTTGCAACCCATTTTCAGACACACATTTCCTGCAATGACATAAGGGAGTACAAGAGTGGTTCCCAAACTTCTACAGTGAGGTTCAAAACTCAATAAGTATTTGTGACGGAGGGGCAAAGGCAGAATCATGATCACTATTTTTAGACATTGTAAGTCTTGGCGATCTCTGCAGAGGCATCCGTGGGCTCCCCACACCCCTCCCCAAAAGGGAGGCACTGTCTACTGGTAAGATTAGAAGCCCCTTAGTTTCCGCAATGCTGCCATCGCTGCAGGCCACTCCCTTTAAGGGGGAATGCAACCCACCTGATTGGTAACCACTGGAGTACAACACACAAAAAAGCCCAGATCAGTAAGCTCATGCCAATCACTCCAAGATGAAATGTGAAAATTTCGCTTTTCTGTCATTTGAATCCTTTATTTTTAATGGTTTAAATTGTAAGCTACCTTGACTGCATTGCTAAACAAGGACTTTAAGGGGAAAAAATGAAGTTCTAAAATAAAGTCCTAAAAAACCATGCCCATTCACCATTTCATAGAAATGTGGTAGTACATACCAAATGTTGAACTTTTTCCAAACTGCAGATGTCTGGGGACTTGCTACCGAGTTGCTTGCTGTGGCTATATCTTGGCATGACTGCAGAGGAAGTTGGGATGCATCATGCGATCATGAATTTTGTGAAAATTGTCTCCACATGATGCATCTCCAGCACTCTGCATGGATTCCTGTGTTTTGTCAGGGCTCCTGTCAGCATAGACTGAAAAGCCTTCCTTGAAAAGGATAATTCTACAATTTTGTTGCCAGTAATAAATAATGAATATTGCTGGAGAAGTTTACATTTTTGGTAAACTTGCCATGTGATAAACAAAGGTTCCTTTCCACACTATCTGTATCCACTTCAATCACTTCAAAAGTAATTACAACAAAGCAAAGAACTATTTTACAGAGAAAATATAATTTATTACATTGCAGTGGTATTTGCCAATCCCAGCAGATATTGTAACTGTGATCAGTATTGTACAAATACTGGTAGGAATTTCAAATGTCAACACACACAAAAGCATATTGTTTAATTAAAATGAAATTACTGACTTAAGTGGGAAAATGTACACAGATTTGAAAAAAAAATGCCTTAATAGCATCTACCTGCTTCTTTTCCTTTTAGGTATTAAACAGTGAGTTCTCAAATTTTGTCCCACTTACTGTTCGTAAATTTCACTTTCAAGTCTTCACAAAGATAATTACAAGAATGATGGTGACTTACCATCGGATATCATCGTTTTTCCCCTGCCCAGTTAGGCGTGCAGGAGAGGGCTTGAAGGGCCCTACTGGCTGGCTCGCTGGCTGGTTGGGGCGGGGCGAGCACCAGCATTATGCCGTGCTGAGGCCGCCTCTGCTCTTTTGAGCTCCAGCCAGCAATCCCCAACCCACCCTCCCGTTCTTCAGGCTGAAACTGGCTAGTTGCTTGAGGGCCGGGTAAGAATTTTTGGCTTCCAGCAGGATTAGCCTTGTTGCTGGTAGTCTTTATGCCTACCGGTTGGGATTAGGTTTAATTGGTCACTTTATCTCACAGTGGCCCTCCAGAGGCCTCAGGGAGCACTCAAGACAACAAGATGCCTGCATCTTGTAAAACGTAAAAGTTAAGCTTCCAGGACATAGTCTGAGGGTATATGATGATGTGGTGAAACTATTAAAGATAAGCAGTGACTGTGCTGGGGATGGCCATCTCCCTAGGAACCTCATGTTGGAAGAAGAGTGGGATACAAATATAATAAAAAATCATTTCAAGAGAATAGGGGGTCTGCTGCATTTGCTCAACCGTATAAGGAGATTGTCCTGAATGTTATGACTCTGACTATATTTTAAACCTAGTTATAACAACAATTCTCAGAGAAGTTGTGAGAGTAAAAGAAAGGTTCTTAAAGCACACAAAAGTAGAAAATCACAGTTATTCAAAGAAAAGAAACTACTGTTTGCCATCACAGTTAAGGAAAAAGGATGTTAGCTTTAAATACTTTGCAATTTCAAAAGCTAGCCACAGTCTATTGCAAAGCCTAATTTCACTAATAAACCTGGAGCCAAATACATTATCTTCAGATAAATAGACTGTATTAAATCTCTTACTACTGACAGATGAAGACAAAAAAATCTAAAAGCAGTCTGGTATTCAGAGAATCTATTTAATTGCTGCCATCCTGGTTTCATGAAATGTTCAGTTCACTAGCTCAGGACAACTTTAGCAAAGTCTAGAATGGATTCTGCTTTCTTCGTTTGTGGGGGCGGAGCAGGTACAGAGGAAATGACAATAATTTACTTGCATGTATTTTAGAACAGCTCAAGAGCCTTAACCATAGTTCTAATGTGATATTTGCAAGTCATTCATTATGCAGAGGAAGAAGAATCTTTTTAAGAAACCCACAGACATGACTATGATATGTAAGGTTTAAGAGGCACACAAAATACATAGCAACAATGTTATATAAAGAAACTGAACAGAAACTGAGGATGCTGGAATAATGGGGTGCTGACCATCTGGAAATGGTTTAAGAAACCAAGAGGGAAAGAAGGAAAAAAAGACACAAATGCATCAATATAGGAAGAGATGTAGCTGAAGCCAGCACTTTTAATATGCATTACTTCTTCCTTCCCTCCTTATGATTTATTAGATATTACTAAGTAGCTCAGAATTTCTAAAGAATGTAAACAGGACTATTTTACATTATTTAATTTAACGTAGGTTATGAAGTAGGCGGTGTGCGTGCGTGTGTGTGCGTGTGGGTGTGCGTGTGTGTGTGAGTGTGTGTGTGTTGTGTGTGTTTCTCATCAGGAAGGTATTTTACACTTTTATATTACAGAATTGTGTCAGTAAAATCTTGAATTTCAACCTTGGCGTCCCTAGCAATAGATGGAACACACAAAGAAGCTCAGTTTCCCTGAGTCCCACATGGGTTTAATCTTTGATTAATTGAACAAAAACGAAAAACCTCCAGACATTATTTCTTTTAATCACAGGAAAGATAACTCTTCTGTGGCTTTGCTGGTAAGAGAGCCAGCAGATGTCTGTCTGGTCTGGAGGGAATTTCCCTTTCTCAGGAGAAAACAGCTTAAATAGAAGAAGAACAGCCATATGCTGACTATGCACTGCTTAACAGATGACGTAGAGTAGCATCCACTACAATGGTGAAGAGACTTTTAAATTAAATTTCATTTAACATTCAATGCAATCAACTGAGAGCAATTTACATGCTGGATCCAAGTTAGGTCAGATGATTGTCATCAGTATTATCTGGACACAAAAAAACACAAAGCAAGCTCATTGAGCAACTTGATTGGTTTAAGCAAATGTTATAAAGGAGATGAAATCAAAATGAGTGACCTTTTATGTTCAAGGTCATTTAAGGTCCTCATTTTCTTGAGGGATATACTGTATGTTTTTAATTCCATAAAGGCACATCCCTCATTATCTATGCATCAAGAGCCTCAATTGGGCTTTGCAATGATAGCATAAATCTTTTTTCATATTATCTCCCCAGGAAATAGTAGCTTTAAGTGCTTCCAAAAGGAAAACATAAAATAAAACAAGCCTAATTTCACGTTTGCCACACAATGTTAAACTTGCATTCAAAGCATGAACACGCATGTACTGTATCATTTACATCGGTAAATTATGCATGTAGTTACAAAACTACATAAAGAAAACATGGAGCCTGCAGGCTGCCCAATAGCATCTCTAGTATGCCACCTCTATACAATTAAAAAAGGCAGGAGGCAGGTGATCTGCTTTCCATTTACTTTTAGCAGGCAAAAGGCAGATCAATGTGAGTTCATGTCCCCAGTGGGCTGGAGGGAAGCAGTGGGACTCTTGAGGTGAAGTGCACCCTGAATTTGCAGTTTCTTACCCCGTTACAATCTGACTCACCTTGCTGAATGGATGGGCCACCTCTGCCTGCAAGAATGCAATAGCTCATCTGTTCATACAGGAGGGGTTCTAAGAGTCATTTATATCTGTGCTCCAACAGTTACACGGCTGACTGTAGGATATGGGGAAAGGGGAAGATTTGAGGAAGGTGAAAAATCTGGGCTTTTGGAGAGAGAGAGAGAGAGAGAGAGAGAGAGAGAGAGAGAGAGAGAGAGAGAGAGA
>JAJKFI010000029.1:12847891-12921630 GCA_029204185.1 Lerista edwardsae
GGTGAAAGTGAAACATTGGGACTAAATCCCTCAATGTATTTTAATCCATGGCTTGAAGCAACACTTTTAATGATGTCAAAGCCAGTAGTTGTCCAGCACAGTGAAACCTAGGAAGGATTTTCTTGGAAAGGGAAAAGCACTACTAATTTCAAGACCTTTGTTCATAACCTTTCCCTTAGAAATTAATTAAGAACCTTTACTATCTCATTGGCCAGATCCTATGCCAGGGCAGAGCTAATGAGCTATGCAAGGCAAGGGTCAAACACACAAGCATATGCTTGCACAGGATCCTGTCCACATCTGCAGGATACCCAAGATGAGAATAATCCATAACAATAGGTGCAACAGAACATGAGACATGCAGCGAAACATGAAATCCAGGTTGTGACAGATGAAGTCTACTTTATCCTCAAGTGTCTATCAAACTTTTCACAGCAAGACACCAAGTTCTTCCCAGGGATCCAGATTAAGTAAATCTCAAACAATCCACAGCAATTTAGCTGGATGACTCTCTGCAGATCCATTTGAAGCAGAGAGAAATAAAAATCTTCCTGGCCTTCACCACCACATAAGAGGTCTTAACCTCAAGACATCCACCAAGTGTTTTCATTGCATGGAAAACCTTTGCTGTATGACAGGGCAGAAGTGGCTCAGGTGTGATAAGAATCAAGGTGCTGGCCATTTCCTCAGGGCACAGGTCAACAAAAGCTTCAGATAACTTGCTAGCCCTAGGAACTGAAACATTTCCCCAAGCCATCAGAAATACATATAGATTCATAATTAGCTGAGGCATGTGTATGGCTGCCATATCGGCCATGAAGCTCTGAACTGTTCTTTTAGGTTAGTGATAGTGAAGACTCAAAAGGTCTCAAAAATTTGCCACAGATTATAAAATATTAGGGCAGAAATAGAAATACTGACATTTTGATTGACAAAACTTAGCAATAAAGAAAGGACATGTCAGGCCTAATTAACTGTGGATTTTGTATTCGCGGATTTGGCTCAAAACGTGTCCCCTGGTCCTGCATTGAGCCAGATTTGGCCCAAACTGAAGCTTCTGGAGGCAACTAGAGCTCTGCTCTGGTCACCTTGAGAGGCTCTTCTGAGCCCCTCCTAGGCTGCACACATCTGCCTGTGGTCTCAGAATGGCCATTTAGGCAAAAAAAATACAACTTCCTGGTATCACCAAAAACTGGAAGTTGCGTGTTTCATGCTTTATAAAGCATTAAAATCCCCACAGGGCTTCCTCAGGCCTCATAATAAGGCATTAAGAACGTGACTTCAAGTTTTCACAGAAAACCAGAAGTTGTGGTTTGTCTAAATGGCCATTCTCAGGTTGCTCAGGGCGAATGTTCATGGCCTCAGTGGGCCTCAGGAAGCCTTTCTGTCAGGTTCAGAGGGTGGTCACAGGGGCAAAATCTGTGAGCTTGATTACCTGTGATTTTTTTTAATCCACAGGGGTTCCAGGAACAGAACTCTGGCAGATATAAAGGACGAACTGTTAAGTCGTTTCAAGAGATACCCCACCCTACTCCAAACATTAATAGGCTCACATTATTTGCATGTGCTATAATCTATCACATGATCCTCAACTCACAAGTGTTACTTTCCTTGCTCATATCAGCTAACAGTAGTAATCTTTTTTGCCAGGTAAATCCAATAGCTAATAATAGGACTCTAATGTGCACATTTATGCCATGCTAAACACAGACTTCATTAACCAAGGAGTACAAGACAAGGGGGCTAGAAGTCACAGGCTGGGTTGGAAACACATTTTGCTTCTGGCAGAACCCCAGCCCTAGCACTTTAGGACAATGCAAATAAGAGGCCTGCTGGCACATGCTTGTTGAAAGGTATTTACCAGCATCTGGTTAATATTAACACTTTGGTTTTGGCCTACCCTCAAGGGCAGAATTAGGAATTGTTGAGTCTGTCTCTGTCTGAGCAACTGCAGCTCAAACATCTGCAGGTCATTTCTAGAAGCCTCAAGATGAAAGTTGTTTCAAGGATTATATTCTAAACAGTTTGAAGAAGAGAATCTGATGCCTAGTGTTTGAAGCACCTGTGTTACCTGACTAAGCATGGGATGCATCTAGAGGGCCACAACAAAACATATCCACACTTCCTTAACTTCATCCAGGTCAGTGACTTTTTTTCCCTAGAAGTCAGTTACTTTTAAATTGAAAAGTCAGTGCTATTCGTTTCAATAGCTCGCAATAGAGATGAAATGACCAAGCAGTGAGTTAGGGACAATGTCTAGAAGCAATTATTTAAGATGCTGTCTATTTTACATTAGATGCGTTAGTAAATTTGGTACTTTTAATTGTTGCTTCCCAAACAAAGTATTTATTAGCTTTCTAGAACTCAATAGTTATTTTCAATGAAACAAATTTTCTTGAAACATTTTTTGCTTCTATTTCATAACTAGCCAGCCCATCTGAGACTACAAGTGGACCAATCTAGCCTTAAATGTGAATTCAGGAAAAATGTGCTGATATCCCTGTCCCTTGTTATAAATCAGTGGTTCCCAAACTGTGGTTCGGGACCCACCAGTGGATCACGAGCCAATTTCAAATGGGTCACAAAGCACACAGTGTGTTTATTTTGCTTTTGGCAAGGTTGTAAATAGGCTTTTTTTTGTATCAGATTCACTTTGCTATTGGAAAATGAATAAGAGATAACCCAATTTCTGGCTGCATTCCCAGGAGAGCAGCAGGCTTTGGGATCACAATGATGGCACTTTTGGTCATGACATCACTTCTGGTGGAGCCCGGACAGATTATCATTCTAAAAAGTGGGTCGTTTGAGAATCACTAGTATAAGTCTCTCTCTCTCTCTCTCTCTCTCTCTCTCTCTCTCTCTCTCTCTCCCTCTCTCTCTCTCTCTCTCTCTCCCGTCCCTTCCAATCAAGAATTACACAAAAGACTTGAAAATCCCTTGACTTTTGCTGGTAACACTTAATGACAAGGTATTGTGCTTCATACACCACACAGTTAGATAATAGTATCATACAGAAATGTTATTATCATGCAAGAAGTAAGTTCTTATATAACATTTCATATTTTAAACACCTTAGAAATAAACATCCAGAAAGGTGAATAACAAATGTTGTTATAGCAATAGTGCTATATCTTTCAGTGGGGTCTTAAATGGGGATTTTTTTTTATTTAATGAGGAATTTTATTAAGTTGCTGACATACTGGGCTGGCATTTTTAATCTAATGATTGTAATTTTATATTTGTTAAGATCCATTGGGGTCTGCTTGTTTTTAATTGTTTTATGTCATTTTAATTTTATCTTGTATAGTTTTTATTCTTTTATTCACTGTTATTTTTAATACTGTAAGCTTTGGGTGGCCCCAATACAGGGCAGAAAGATTGGAGGATAATAATAATAATAATAATAATAATAATAATAATAATAATAATAATAATAATAATCCTTCACTCCGAGCAGGGAGATCACTCTTCTGTATTGAGGTCCCATATATTCCAAAGACTGCTGTGCCCACTGATGAACAGATGGTTCTTGGTATTAGGGGTGTGCATACATTTTTACAAGAAATGGGAATGAACATAAATATACTCCACACATTTTGCAATAAAAATGAACAGGAAGTAATGAATAGGAAGTAAAACTGAATCCATTCGGTTTCATTTGCTTCCATAGTACTCTTGAAAGTTTAAAACCCTGTGTGCCTTACAGTGTTGAAGGACAGCAACTCACCTCTGAAAACTTTCTTGTCCTAAGAATGGGTAGCTAAAGATCTGTTCCATTGACAGCAAAGTGAGAAATAAAACCTCAAAATCCCGGGGGGTGGGGGAGAAGCATTATGGGCAGGTTTGGAAGTGTCCCCATCTCTAATACCTGGCTGCCTTTGAGAATTGTGAACTTGTCCACTTGTGTGTCCAGAAGGTATCTCTCTTGGGTGCATGAAAGGGACATGCCATTTGACAGCCAGAGAACTGGGTGGCATTATCTGGCTGTCAAAATTGTGTCTTTGCAGGCTCAGCAGCAATACCTGCTGTGTGACCAATGCTGGCAATGAAGGGAAAATTCAGACTTTTTGTTACAAAAGCACAGCTCAGCTCAAAGCAAACAATTAAAAGAAAATGAACTCACTCAAAAGCAGTATATACATAAATATTTCTAACAGCAACAATGTGAAATGTGAAAAAATGGGGATATGATGCAACTTGGTAAGAGGATATACAATAATTAATTTATAAAACAAAGTGCTGAAAAATTATATTGACAATATAAGTTTAACAAGAAGCCTTCAGAAGGCATTCACCAATTTGACTCCAAATCAAGTGCTGATTTTCAATTGTTAATTTAAATGAAGTGTGGATATACAATGGACATACCCTGTTGTGTTTAAAGGGTAAGCTATTTTCATTTAATTTTGCAGCAATAGTTCCCTAAGCGAAAAAGTCTGAGAATGTAACACTTTGAGAAGCACTGATCAGCTGTCAAATTGATCCATCATATTAATCCCATCCGCAGGATGTATGCATCAAAAACATGCCGCAGCAGGGCGGAGGAGTATATTTGTGAAGCCTGTGGGACTCTCACAGGAGGGACTGAAATGTGAAACAAAGAACTAGAGAAACACAGAAATAATTCCTCATGTTGATTTGCAGGATTGAACTAAGCTTCCATATGAAAACTCCACAAATCTGTGCACCAGACCACATGGAGAATACAGTGACTGGGAAGACCACAAAGGCACAATTGTTTTTGTGTGCTGCCCAGTCCGTGCTAACATTTCTCTACACAGTCATGTACCTGTGTAAATGCATGGAAAAAAAAGAAGTTGATCTTGTACCAAGTGGTTCAAAGGCAGACAGCTCAGTTGATCGCATTCATTCTTATGGATGACAGGCAGGCCAAAGGATGAGAAAAAGGTGACAAGAAGCAGGAAGAATACATGAACTTTCAGGATACAGGTCCCCAAGGGACTATCGAGGAAATGAAAGCTCATGTAAATAGCACTGGTTCCCACTGGTGCACAAATCAATCAACACAGCTCCCTATCTTGTCAGCGTTGCACTGGCTGAAATGAGCCAGGTAGGCAGTCCATATCACAGCCCCAGTCTCAGACAAAAACCACAGGAAAGCAGGTCTCTGTAAGCCAGTGCTGCCATGCTCTTAGGTATTCATGCGCAACATTTTGAGTGCCGAGAGACTACAACAAACTGCATTGTCCTTACTTACTTCTTACGAAACAAGTTAATATTCTTAAGGCCCATTCCTATCCAAATTTCCAATACCAATACAGCCATGCAATGGAGCAATGTTACATTCTGTGGTGGGACAGTCACAGAGGCGCCTCTTCAAGGTAAGGGTATGTTTGTCTGTTTACGTCAGGACCGCATTGCGGCTGCACCAGTGCTGGAAAGTTGGATAGGATTTGGCCATTATTATACCAACTATTGCATTGTTTGACATATTATTTCCTTCTATTTTTTTTCTGGGACTATCTTGTATGAAATTATCAATTGTTCTCTATGTAACGTTCCTAAGCACTTAAGTTGTTACATAGTGAAAGGAGAATTCCTACTGTCACATAATTACATCACTAAGAATCCTTCAATTATTGCTGTTTATTCAGGGTCAGTTCCTAATTATGAAATATTCCATTATATGTGCTACAATTATGCTTTGTCTATAAACAAAAGTAAGCTTTTCTCGATGGAAGTGTGATAATTCAGAGCAATCATCATGACAGGCATACTACAACCAAGGAATTACAAAGTTCTGATTTGCCAGCTGCAATCATACCTGGGTTGCTCAGACTTGGCCACTGTGACCCATGCCCTAGAGACATCCAAATTAGATTACTGCAATGTGCTCTACGTGGGGCTGCCTCTGAAGATGGTCTGGAAACTGCAATTAGTGCAGAACACGGCTGCTCATGTAGAGCTAGGGCTTGTCGGTTTGACTCAGTCAGGCCAAAGCTTCAGCAGTTACACTGGCTGCGGGTTCATTTCTGGGTCCAATTCAAAGTGCTAATCTTGATTTTTAAAGCCCTATACGGTTCAGGATCAGGGAATTTTGAGGAACCACCTCCTTTCATATAATCCTACCTTTGCTGCGTTAAAAACAAATTATTTAAATCCTCTCCACACCCTCTTTCTGCAAGCCTTCTTCTGAGAGTTCTCTTTCGCAAAGGGTTCAAATGTATTTTGGAAATTAAAAACTTTCCAACTTTCACTTGATCATATTGTACTTTGCTCTTTCAGCCATCCATGCTATTATAATTACTGACTGCTTCTGGTCCAGCAATATTCCAATATTATCTATTTTTATCATAATCCACTGCCTTATGACATAATCCACTGCCTTATGACATTTTTATCATAATCCACTGCCTTATGATTCAACAGTGTGAATCGTTTACAAGATTTTGCTGAATTTTCTGAAAGTTTAGATTCCATAGTGCCTTCAGATGCTCCAAATCCAAAGCAAACCCAAAGTATATTCTTCCAATATACATACATTTATTTGGTAGGCCAGTCTTGGTATACATTAGGTTCTGGTTAACTGCATTGATTAAATTAGAGGCAGTCTTCAAATTAAGTATACTTATATAAGTATATAAGTATTATGTTATGAACCTGTCTATTCTGCTTTCAGCTATGCTGAATATATCTAGCTCTTTATCTACCTTCTTTAAGGGCAACAAGTACCCATCCAACAAGAACTACTAATTAAATGGAAGTCAAAAATACATGTCTAATTCTTCCATCAGTTAAAAAAGAGAAATTTTTAAGATGCACTTACTAAAAGTTTCTCTAAGAGAGTTTCAAAACACAAGACGCAGCTGCAGTTCATCTATGATGTGTTGACAGAAAACTTTTAAACCTAAATTGAATTTACTATCCTTATTGTAAATGCTGAAAAACAGTCTTTAATATTTCAAATGTTTAGGTCTTTGCTAGATTCTTGTCAGAACTACTTAGAGAAGTAGGCATTGATCATCCCTATATTACAGCTTGCTGTAACACTGACATTTATAGAGAAAATTACCCAGCATAGTTTTGACAAGAACATGCCCTTTACCACATTGTATAGGACCTTTCACTACTAGAGAATACATGCCAGCAGATGGTAATCTGAATCTGGTTATAGTCCTCAAAAACAAAAACATGGACTTAATTTAAGTATATTTCAAGTGATCAAAAGGCAGGGTTCAGAAAGTCAAGGAAAGAGAGCTGAACACATTTTAATGGTAGCATGGTATATCTTCTGGGTGGGTTCTGTTTCCATACTACCATTGCCTTTGCTGGTAAAAAAACACCACACATTTATTTTAGAAAAAATATGATTGTAGTCTTCTGTATTCATGCATGTCCTATCAACTTTAATGAACTTAAAAGTCATATCCAGTTCTATTTCCAATAGTTAATCTACATAAGATTTAGTTCAGACAACTGTGCCTAGAACAAAACAGAAGGAATGACAACTAGAATTCAAAGAAGAAATATGGAACAAAGTGTTTATTGGGCAGCTATTACGTATTCCAGCTTCAATTATATCTTCTCCATTCCACTTCTAAGGATCATATTTTTGATCTGTTGTCAAAGAGGTCACAGCTTATTGTTACTACTTTTCTTTAAAATTGTCAATCGTTTTCACCCCCCCATGCCCCCCGGGGGGGGGGGAATTTCAGAGTCTGACAATTTTAATCATTATTGCTCTCAGCAAACATACCTTATTTGACTATAATTTTAACAGTTCATCTTTTTACTGCACTTTCAAAGAAACCATCATCATAGACATTATTAGTTAAAAAAAACAAATTATTTTTGGGTAAAATTGGATGAGAATAACAATGGAAGATATATGGTAAAAAAGATAATGGGGGAAAAGGGAGGCTGTAATATCAAGGTCCTTTGTTATTTTTTTCTTACTATTATCAAGTGTAAACTTAATTTGGATGGCCTCCATTTTAAAATTATACACAGCTAAGTTTAAAATGTACTGCTAAATATGGTGTTTGTCAATAGACATGTTAACATTCTGCAAGTTATTCCATATAAATATCAAGAAATATTGATTGAAAATACATATGATGATGATGATTAACCACAAAGCATTTATTTGTGGCTTTGTTTGTACTGCAGCTCTCATCACTGGCCATAAGACCTTAATAACCTGTGTGTATGCGTGTGTATGTGGGGGGGGGGAGGAGGAATCCATAATTATAAAGGCACCTGCCCTCAGCCCTAGAACTGCCAAAACAGCAGCCACCCTGACACGGTAATGTTTTCATTCCCTCCACTCAGCATGGATAGCAAAACCTGTGACTATATTTTTATAAGACTTTACAGCACACATTTTTAATGTTATAAATATTTCTCTACAAGCTTGCAATCATTTTTTAGTTAAACAGATCTTCTCGCTTTTTTCCTAGAACCTTTCTCTGCTATTGATAGGGAGGTTTAAAACAAAACAAACAAAAAACACCGATCTTACAGCATTTCTAGATACATACACATAGATTTAATTTGAATACTTCAAATTCTTGCCCAATATCAACCCTCTGCAAATCTCACCATGCATTTCATGTATCCAAGATTAGCCAGTGTAATTTAAAACCAAATATGCAATTAAATTTTGCACAAGGACTTGCCATATTTGTATTTTATCCTTATCTCAAAGTTGTAATAAAGCACTTGAAAATCCTTATGGTAGAACTAATGTTTGGCATAAATACCTAGATTTTATCCCTAAACCTCTCATTGCAATCTAAATCAAGATAATTCAAGACAAGAGTAAGAAGAACAGTTTAACTGACAAGTAAATTGACAGTAACAATACTGCACTGCCAATTTAGACCTTATTCAAACCTGACAGCATTTTTATGGAGAACTGATGCATTCAGAACAGAGGTACCCTCCACAATAGTCTGCAGTTATGATATTTTTCCAGGGTTAAACAGAATGTACAAAAAAAGCATCAGCAACATATACAGAAGCATACATGCATTTGCCATATGCCAGCATCGATGTGCTTACACTTAAATCTGTTGCAAAATACAGCATCAACAAATACATTATGAAAAGCTACATGAATCAAGCACTATATATTTGCAGGTGGAGGTAAACCTTATACTGATAATGTCTTAAAACAAGCCATGAGTGACATTTAATTAAAATTATTCTTACAATATAGAAGGTATAAGAATAGGGTGTTCAAAGGATTTTACTGGATACTTTGCATGTGGAACATTCATGGCACTTCTGCACTCAAATTTAAACATTACTTATTATGTGCATGTGAAGAGATGCCCTAACAATGCAAACCTATGCAGGTCCATTCAGAAGCAAGTCCCACTGAGTTCAATTAGACCCCCTCCCAGGTAAGTGTATATAGAGTTGCAGCCCTAGTCATGCAAGTATGTCACTGCAAGACTGCAGTAGATGGCTAGGGATGCAATCCTAACCACACTTATCAGGGAACAGGTTTCAGAATTGAACAGTACTTACTTATGAGTAGGCAAAAAAAAATTGTGCTACTGGTGGCAGCAGCAATGATGCACAGCCACTGCACATGTCAATACGAATTTAAGCAGAATATATGACTGCAGAATGCTGTTTTCTATTAATTAAGATCGAACAAAATGCAAGCCTACTGAAGTGAATAGATAACATGAAACTATGCTCGATATATAGAAATGAGTACAAGGATATTCTTATTGCAACTACCTGGAACAATGTGATTCTTACAACCACTGAATTTCTTCAAAAATTAATTGCTTCAAGTCTCATTTGGGCCGTAAGTTTTCTTTAAACCCTAACTAAAATTTTGCAAAATCATACCTATACTTGGATACAAATTAGCTTGTTTGCCATCTAGCCACTTTCTCAAACCAAAATTAGGTTCTCCATTTACCATGCTAGCCAATGTAGGTTTGCTCAAAAGTAAATGCTACTGTGTTCAATGGGACTTACTCCTGGGAAATGTTCATAGGATTGCTGCCCGTAGTCATAGTCATCATCTGTACATAAAAGTGTGATAAACATTTCATACAAGTGTTGGTAGCACGCTAGTGTTGCCCAATCAAATCGAACTGTGCAGTTCTTTGCCATAATTTCTAATCAATCATTAAATCCCATACTTTCTATTCAAGCCACTGCTAATAAAAAGATGGCCTGTGAAGGCAGTGGAGAGAGGACAACTTACTTGCTACTTCCAGCGATGCATTGTGGCTCACAGCTTCACCAAGGTAATTCCTTGCTACGCAGACATAGACTCCTTCATCAGGCCTACTTTTGCGACCATGAACTATGCGTAAAAAAAATAAAGATCCACTTGGCAGCAACATCCGATGAGAACGAGGATCATCTTTGTCAGTGTCAACCCTTTCTCCTCCTTTATACCATTCAATAGTTGGTGTTGGTCTGCCTTCAGCCTTACAGTTCAAAGTTGCTGGTTCTCCTTTAGAAACAATTAGATCCGAAGGATGTTCAACAATTCGAGGTGGGGAATCCTCTTGGCGAAGACGAGACCCTAAATAAACAAAACCAAACACACACAAATCACATGTTTAATTTAGACTATAAGATACAAAGGATAATTTCATATCAGAACATTGAATTATATGAATCATTAGGCAAATTTTTCAACTGTCTTCTTGCTCATCTCCATTAGTTAAAACTCACTACAGTGGGCCCTCAGTATCTGTGGGGGCTCCGTTCCAGTACACCCCCACAGCTACTGAATTCCAGGTATAATGAAATCAGAGAGGGCCCTGCACCACACCACAATTACTTACCTGGGGGAACTCCTGGGCCTCCAGAGGTCATGCGAATCCTCCTGACTGGAGGCCAGACAGGAGGCAGTTGAATTTTATTTCCTTCAGCAGAGAGTTCCACTACCACCAAGAAAGCCCTAAATATTATGCCCAACTATAATTCCTTGGATGGCCAAAAAACACGCAGCAGGTGTGGTAGCCATAGAAAGTGAGATCATGCGAGGAGGGATATCTATATATATAAAGAAGAGCCTGGGTATGTGTGTGTGTGTGTGTGTGTGTGTGTGTGTGTGTCTCGCATAGGCTCCGCAACGCCTGGAGCGATCGGCACGAAACTCGGCACGCATACACCTTGCGGCCTGGTGACAAACACTGCGGGGGTTGGGCCCCCCTAGCGCCCCCGGGGGTGGGGGTACGCGGGGGTCCCCGCTTGAAAACGGTCAAAAACGGCCAAAATCGGCATCAAATCCACAGTTTCCGGGGTCGCCGAGATGAGTGACGACGCTCCCGATGCCATAAGAGTCCGGGTTCAGCCCCCCCTCGACATGGGGGGCAAGAAGGGGTGCGAAACAAAACGTCCACCATGCCCCGCTGTGACGCCTGGACCGATTGGCGCCAAACTCAGCATGCGGAAGCCTAGCGGCCTGGCGACAAACACTGCGGGAGTCGGGTCCCCCTAGCGCCCCTGCAGGTGGGGGTACACAGGGGTCCCCGCGTGAAAACGGTCAAAACTGGCCAATATCGGCGTCAAATCCACAGTTTCCGGGGGTCGCCGAGATGAGCGGTGCCGCTCCCAATGCCGTTGGAGTCCGGGATCAGCCCCCCCTCGACGTGGGGGGCAAGAAGGGGTGCGAAAGAAAACATCCACCATGCCCTGCTGGAACTCCCGGACTGACTGGCGCCAAACGCGGCATGCGGAAGCTTAGCGGCCTGGCCACAAACACTGCGGGGGCGGGCCCCCCTAGAGCCCCCGGGGGTGGGGGTACGCGGGGGTCCCCAAGTGAAAACGCTCAAAAACAGCCAATATCGGCGTCAAATCCACAGTTTCCGGGGTCGCCGAGATGAGTGACGACACTCCCGACGCCGTTGGTGTCTGGGTTTGGCCCCCCCTCGATGTGGGGGGCAAGAAGGGGTGCAAAACACTACGTCTGCCATGCCCTGCTGTAACGCCTGGAGCGATCGACACCAAACCCGGCATGCAGAAGCCTAGCAGGCTGGCCACAAACACTGCGGGGGTGGGCCCCCCCAGCGCCCCCAGGGGTGGGGGTACGCGGGGGTCCCCGCGTGAAAACGGTCAAAAACGGCCAAAATCGGCGTCAAATCCACAGTTTCTGGGGTCGCCGAGTTGAGCGGCGATGCTCCCAACGCCGTTGGAGTCTGGGTTTGCCCCCCCCTTGCGAGAAGGGGTGCAAGACACAATGTCCGCCATGCCCTGCTGGAACGCCTGGAGCGACGCGCCCCAAACTCTGCATGCGCGTGCCTTTCGGCCTGGCGACATACACTGCGGGGGTCAGGCCCCCCTAGCGCCCCCGGATTGGGGGTGCCCGAGGGCCCCCGCATGAAAACGGTTGAAATCGGACAAAATCGTCCCCGGTTCTGTAGTTTCTGGGGTGGCCGAGGTGAGCGATCGGCACGAAACGTGGCTCGCGTACACCATGCAGGCTGGCGACGCACACTGCGGGAGCGGGGGCCCCTAGCGCCCCGGGGGTGGGGGTACACGGGGGTCCCCACGTGACAACGGTCAAAAACAGCTGAAATTGGCATCAAATCCACAGTTTCCGGGGTCACTGAGATGAGCGGCGACGCTCCCGACGCTGTTGGAGTCCGGGTTCGGTCCCCCCTCAGCGTGGGGGGCAAAAAGGGATGCAAAACACAACATCCACCATGCCCTGCTGGCACGCCTGGACTGATCGACACGAAACCTGGCACGCATACACCTTACGGCCTGGCGACAAACACTGTGGGGGTCAGACCCCTTAGTGCCCCCGGGGGTGGGGGTATGCGGGTGTCTCTTCATGAAAATGGTCGAAAACGGCCGAAATCGGCGTCGGGTCCGAAGTTTCCGGGGTCGCCGGGACAAGCAGCCATGCTGCTGACACAGTTGGAGTCTGGGTTCAGGCCCCCCTCGGCATGGGGGGCAAGAAGGGGTGCGAAACGAGACATCCGCCATGCCCCACTGCGACGCCTGGAGCGATTGGTGCCAGACTCGGCATGTGTATGCCTTGCGGCCTGGCGACAAACCCTGCGGGGGTCAGGCCCCCCCAGCGACCCCTGGGGTGGGGGTACGCATGGGGCCCTGCATAAATCTGTTGAAAACGGCCGTAATCGGCGTTGAATCTGTAGTTTCCGGTGTCGCCGAGGTGAGTGGTGACGCTCCTGACGCCGTGGGAGTCCGGATTTAGCCCCCCTCAGTGTGGGGGGCGGGAAGGGGTGTGAAACAAGATGTCCGCCATGCCCCACTGCAACGTCTGGAGCGATTGGCGCCAGACTCGGCACGTGTGTGCCTTGAGGCCTGGCGACAAAAACTGCGGTGGTCAGGCCCCACTACCGCCCCCGGGGTGTGGTGTGCGGGGGCCCCTACATGAGAACGGTCAAAAACGGACGAAATCGGCATCAGACCCATAGTTTCCGGGGTTGCCGAGGCCTGAGGCAGGGGGCCAAGGCAGGGGGCCGAGGCAGGGGGCCTAAAGTGAAGACAGCCGAAAACGGGCAAAATTGGCATCGAGTCCATAGTTTCCGGGGTCGCCGAGGTGACCGGTGACACTCCCAACACGGTTGGAGTCCGGGTTCGGCCCCCGTCGGCGTGGGGGGCGAGAAGGGGTGCAAAACTCATAAACTCTGGAAGATCATTTTGTTACCCGGGCAACGCCGGGTAACAAAAAGCTAGTATAAATATATATAAGGGATATATAAAGAGGTGCTGCTTCCAAAAATTGCATTTGGCTTCAAAAGGGTCAAAACATACGACCCAAAATTACGCCTGAAAACTATCTGTAACCAACGCAGTGTCATGTTCCCAGTAATGGAACCCCTGCACTTGGGGAATGAGACATACGTATCTTGAGAAGACATTCATCGGAGGGAATTCCCCTCACACAGACCCTCAGAAGCCCTTACACTAAAATCTTCTAATGAGATAACCCCAGGTTGAACTCAGCACTCTTTCGTCAGAACACATTGTAAAGACATTGCATCCAACCATAGTTCTCCCCCAGCACTACTTAAGTCAACGGTTTCAAAATAAGAAGAGGACCCTTCAGACATCTTCACACATCTGCAGGAACAACATCAAAGCCCATCTTGCTTGCTATATTCTGGCCTGGTGTCAGAGCTATCCATGGTCCTGATCTTCCACATGTTCTGGAATTCTGGCTCCATTATAAATTGTCAGAAGCCCAACTTCCTAATTAAGCTTGTGCTGTGATCTGGACATAGTATTGGCGCATCCATGATAGTGGATCCATGGCGCATCCATATCTTGGAACAAGATATGCGTTGATGTAAAACAGGAGAATAGCAATCTATTAAAGTTGTTTTGTAGCAATATGCAATAAATTAGTAACAAGTATCAAAATCCATGAATTCTGCACATTCAAATCTTTCCACCTGCCACACAAAATAATTTTGTGACTACTTTTAATTTCAGCCACCATAGAGACGCCATTTCTTATTCAGCTTATGCTGCTGCAAATGAAGCAGTAATTATGGATCAGCTCTTTTATGTTTATCTTATCAATGTTCTTTTTTAAATGAGTATTAGCTATCTCGAACGCCTTCATTTTGACTTTATCAGATCATAAGCATGCATTCATTCAGCTATTTCCCATTAACAGCCTCAAACTCTTACTATCATAACCTATGGACTTTTTCTGGATTGAATAGTGATGAAGGGTTCCAACAACCAAGAGGTCAACCAACACTCACTTCAACACACAAATGACAGTGTCAACACATAAATGACTAGCCCTTAAAATTACTCCTCCTAAGTGCCAATTAGCCATGGAGAAGAAAATTGGGGGGGGTGAAAGAGAGAGAGAGAGAGAAAGAAAGAGATCCACACTTTCATTCTAAGACAAACATGATATTAAAGTGGAGATATTGGTGAGAACTCCTGTGTAGTATCTTAAAATATTAATTGAGAAGAAATGAACAAGAGCGCTTCCTTCTCTGGAAAAAAAGAGGGGAGTAAGAACACCCCAAATTCAGATGTATATATCTACTTCATATATAAAAGCACACCAACTGCCCATGAATATGTTTCTACCAAAGTACTGCAAAGTCTTATCTGCAATATTCCATAAAACTCGCTAAATCATGCTGACCTGTACATTTCATGAGGATATGAGTGGCACGAGAACACCTTAAATTTGATAGTAGAGGGAATGCAATGACTTTGACATCTTTCATAGCTATACCTTTTTCCTCTCCTTATAGTCAAGTTATTTAAGTTCCGTTTCTGTTTTATTGAGTAGAAGTGACTTCATGTATCAACATAAATCTTACAAAGGGCACTAATCCTGTAATTTTCTTGTCAAAGATCTGTCCCACAAGGGATAGTTTGTGAACACAGAAATACAATACTTAATAGTTACATGCTTTATCTACAAAGAACTCATTTTTTCCCTTCTAAAAGCTCATAACACAGAGTTGGAAAAAACTTACAGACTTGTACAACCTGCTCTTGTATAAATTTCACTTTTCAGAGCTCAAAACATAGCAGCCAAATGTCATGCAGTTGGCTAAATGAACAATTACTGTGCACACAATACTGATCACCTTTACACACTCATTTGCAAACATTTGCCAAGATGCTCACATTTGCTTTACACTGTGGTTTCTCAAACATGAAAAGGTTACAAACAGAGTTGGTGTAAGAGCACAGTAGTACAGTAATTAGAAGTAAGACCTAGGAGAAGCAGAAAGTTCCTAACTGTGCCGGCCTAACTTGAATTTAGGATTGCACTTGTAATCAGATAGGGAGAGATCCTCCAAGCAAGCAGGATGACTGGTGAGTCTTCTACCTGGAGATGAGAGACTCAAGAGAGTTTTGGAGATGATGACAACAGGTGTGACTGTCAGAACTTCCTTTCCTCCAGTTTGTGAAAATGACGGAGAGATAAGAACCCAAGGACAGAGACTGTGGGTGCAATCTTAAACTGAGTTAGTCCGGCAAAAGCTAAGCCAGCAAAATTTGGCCAGCACAAGGGACACTGTAAAATATGTTTGGACCACTCTTGGAGTCAGAGAGGCCAGTACACAGACGTGAGCCATTCTCCCTGACTCCAAGAGTAGTCCAAACATGCTTTATGGTTGTCCTTGTGCTGGCCAAACTTTGCTGGTTTAGCTTATGCCAGCCTAACTCCAGTTTAGGATTGCGCTCTGTGACATGTGACAGAGGAATAAGGCACAGGAGGTCTTTAAACAACATAACAAATAGTACAATATTGGCAAACTAGCATTTCAATACAAAACCTTAATGAAATGTTGAGTAATCAGTCAAACTAAGAAACCATCCTTGCCCAAAATGTGCTTCAGTCCTATCTGTTGCTCTTTAGAAAGCCCTACACCATACCGCAAAAAAGATTTTCTGCTTAGAACAAAATACATCAACATGTGCAGGTGCACCTCATTTTGGATGCTGACTGTTTGTATTTCCCCAAATGGTCATTAGGCAATCATCTCAGCTACCCAGGACATAAAGCTTGAAGAGGTTACTGACATTCTACAGGAACTTAGAAAGGAATGAAGGAATTATATCGAGAAAGAGGATCTAGAAGATGAATTCACAAATGCAGTGCTAAAGTGAGATGAACAACTGCATCAAACCTTATATCCTCAAAAGTACCCCTTCCAAAGCAGTATTAAAACTATTCGAAAGTTGAAACAAGACCTGTACCTAAAAGTCAGAAAAAGCATAGTCGAAGCAGCCGATCCATCATAGCAATAAAAAGTTTTACCCATCAATTTTAATTTTTTGAGATACCATGGTGTCACGGGGCCCCCGGCCCCCCACGGGTCACCCCCTCGGCAGCGCGGGACAAGCCCCGGAGGAGCCCCCCCCCCAAGTGACAACAAAAAGGACTGGCATGGAGGCGGAGGCGCAACCCACCTTGCAACGTCGGGGGGAAGGCCTTCCAGATGCCCCCATGCTGGCTGGTCGCGGGCTGGGCTTCTCGGCTGTAGCGGCAAGAGGCTGGAGCGCCGCGCAGCCGAAGAACAGCCTGACAGGCTTCGCCCCGGCCTCCATCGCTCCGCGCGGGCCTTTTCGGCCAGCCGCGCAGGGCGATGACGTCATGTGAGGCATCCAGGGGCTGCTGGAGGCCTCATCAGGACAGGGGGCGGGGCTTGCCGGGGGAAATCCGGGGATCCCCAACCGGCAGCTCATAAAAGGCCTGATGGTCGGGGAAGGGGGAGGCTCTCCCCAGGGCTGGCTGGGAGAGGGAGGAGGGACCTCCTCGGAGCCAGGACTAGAGGCAAGCCTCTGCCCCGGTCAAAGCTTGGCCAAAGCAGGGAGAGGCTGGCCCCAGAAGGGAAAGGGAGACAGCGGGCTAAGGAGGTTGCAGGACAAGGTTGCTCTCTGGTCTGCGCCTTCAGCCCCGCATACGGGGGGCATCTCAGGGGACCGGACCACAGTCAACCCCAGCACTCCCAATTACCCCTTAAGGGACTGCGGTCCCCCAGCGACTACTTACCTATTCGAAGATCACGCAGCCCTTTGTCGGGGTTCAGTATAGAACCACTTACTGAGGCCTGGACGCCCCTGTGACGACAACAGGGGCACAGCAGATGTTCAGGGGGTGACGAGTGACCCTACCTAATGAATGTAAAGGCATTCACGACAATAAACCAACTGACCCGCTCCGTGACTCACCGTGCTGTTTCTTCTCGCCGAGCAATTCCCAACCGATTCCCGAGAACCATGAGTGCCACCCCCCCCCCGGCGGCCATGGAGGTTGACACATGGGAAACAAAAGTTTATATAAAAAATGCAATTAAGAGCCCAATCCTCGGCTCCCATAGGATCAGTGGTGCCAAAGTGGCTACTACCGCTTCCTGCGGGAGCTATGGCAGCCTGCGGGATCTTCTTGGGGGAAGGGGACATTTGTCCCCTTCTGAGTAAAGCCCCAGCATCCACAATGGGGCTTCTCTACTTTCCTTCATTTTGTGGGCGGAGACTGGATCAGTCGCATGTTGAGCGTCAGACCTCAACACGGGGTTCAGGATGTGGTAGCAATTGCTGCAGCCCCACCCACCCCTCCTAGGGCTGCTCCCCCCTCCCCCTACCACCCACTCACTGCCTTCTCCTGCCCTGAAACTGCTTACCAGCAAACGGGTGCCGGTCAATTGTCGTTGTGGTGCTAAGGACCAGCACTAACTGGCACTGGTGCAGCACTGGTGCTCCCTCTTTGCCAGATGCCATAAACATTCTTTACGGCATGTTTACGACACCTTGACCCAGTGCTGAGGTGCAGCACTGGCGCTATGATCCCATAGGATTGGTCTCTAAGACTGATCTACTGAAGGAGCATCTTAAAGGAATTCAAAAGAGGTTCAAAACACCAGATGGACAATCAAAATAACTATAGAAGTAATTGCAATATTATGGATGTATTAGAATAGTATTTTTTCCATCAACGTTTCAAGGACATTGGATAAAAAAGAATGGAATAAAATACCCCGTCTACACCTACTGTATGGATGTTGATGTCAATAATCTGTTGATGTTAGGTTATAACAATTACCTAATATCAAAACCTAAATTTATATTAAATTATTGTTTTATTATAGGAATGTTATTAGTTGGTTTGTCAATTATCTATTTAAATGAAATCTATTACTAATTAGATTATTTCCAGAGTAAAAGTCTGAGTTAATTTTTTCCCTGCTTGTGTGTTGAAAGTGAATGTATAGAAAAACAATTCTGAAGATATTTCAGACTGTAGGCTTATGCCACAGTTACTCCTACATACGCCGTCCATTTGCCTTCACATCAGTACATGCAAAGTGGGGTTGACAAGCATTAGTGTTGCAAAACAACACTATAAAGATATTTTAAAGCAACAAAATAGTTACTATGAGGTGTGTTGAGTCTCCCACAATTTTACTAAACAAATACTTTTTTAACGCATTAATTTTCTCCGATATATTGTACTATTTTATTTGTATGGCAGAACAAAATAATATATCCATAGCAACACTCCTGAAAGCCTCTTTGTTTACAAGCACATGTGTGCACCTAAACAGCCTTTCAAAAATCTTACAGTAACTCTCTGTTTTGCTGTAGAAAACAAGAATCCCCAGTTGAAGAAAACAAGATTGTTTATGAACAAAATAGCACCAAATGTCTTGCTGTGTATGTGGAACAAGCTATACAACTTTGTGATTGACAGCCCTTCAAATTAATAAATCCTGTTAAAAACAGCCTTTTAAAATGTTACAGTCGGGATAAAGGCATTAGTTCCAATGCAGATAATCTCATGCACGGTCCAGGGTTTTTCCCTGCCCAAACTAGATATCATGCTGTTCAGGTTCAGATGCAGAAATATAGCCTACACTTCTGGGGAAGTGTGACCTCTGCTACCTCACCATGTGAAGGTGAATATAATGCTGGATTTAGGATGCAGCTATGGTGCACTAACACCACTGGCCTCAGTACAAAACAGAATAAGGAGAACAACCCATTAACATTAACAGTGCAATCCTATGCTTATCTACTCTGACATAAGTCCCATTTATTTCAATGGGACTAACTCCTAGGCAAGTGTGTATAGGACTTCAGCCTCTCAGCCCAGTCCTATCAGGGCTGCAAATCCCATTCTACAGCAGTGCCAAAATGGCTCTGCTATATCCCATGGTGTCAGGGAGGCAGCCAGACGTCTCCTCAGCGTAAGGAAACATCAGGCTTGTCAGGTTCCAGCAGCTCTTATGGGTCTACTTGGATCTCCACCAGCAGTCACTGGGGCAGATTCAAGCGCAAGGCTTTCAGATGTGGGGGTGGGGACGGGATAGGATGCGGCAACATCTGCCACTCCTGTCCCCTTACAGGGCCTGAACTGCCCTCCTCCCCATTTCAAAACACCCAATCCCTATGCCTCTCGGTGGTGTACTTACCCTGGTTTTTAGTAAATATCATTCACCTCATTGCTAAATGATATAGAACACAATCCTAACCTGAAGTTAGACTGGCACAGTTAGTCCAGCAAAGTTTGGCTGGCACACATAAAGAATGTTTGGACCTCTTGCAGACTCAGAGAGGCCAGCACACAGACGTGCATGATCCTCCCTGACTCTGAGAGTGGTCCAAATGTGCTTTACGGTGGCCCTTGTGCTGACCAAACTTTGCTGGCCTAACTGTGCCGGCCTAACTCCAGGTTAGGATTGCACCCACAGTCATGCCACTGGCCATTATGCTGACTTCCCACACTCGGTCATTTTTCCTCCTTGTGCACATGTATTAAAAAAAAAAAAAAAAAAAAACCACTGTCAGTAACAAGAGGGTCTTTCATGCTGCCCTTTTCATCTTGTTAGGCCAGCAAAGAGTGGGGTAGAAATGAAAACAATATAAAAATGTAACCAACCTAGCATTACAAATTGACACTCACAGCGCAATCCCATTGCACCCCTTGCATTGACACTACGCCATAGTGTCAACACAAAGAGCCAACCGCTGATGTGGGGGCGCCGATCTGAACCCCCTCGCCATACCGGCACTGCATAGAATTGCGCCCTCAGTAAAGTCGCTTGATGAATCAGGCACACAACAGCAATGACATAGTACCACAATGCACAACCATATGCCATGAAACATGAAATAAAGTAATGTTTCATTTCCCATGAAATGCAGGTTACTTCAATTTACTAATTCCTTTCAAGATTCTTCCTTAAGAACCTGTCATGAATCTTCAGGTATCACTTGGGTTTTCCTGCTTGACTTCTATTCAAACATCCAATGAAGCTTTTAAAAAACTGAGCCCATAATAGTCACGCTCAAAGAAGATACTTAAAGATTTCTGGTTTACGTGACTTATTAGCTTCTTTGACAGAAAGCACTAAAGCAAAATTTTAGGGGCAATTTTGTAGAACCATTTATACTTTTAGAAAACAAAATATTTCAAATAGCCTTTTAAAGGATTAGTTACAAATCCCTGAAGGAATGCAGTCAACCTCAGTCATATTTAAACCTTAAAGTCAACTCTCCCAACATTCACTAAGCTTTTGTAAACACCAGGTTAACGAGGCACAAAAAATAAAAATAAAAGGTGTGATGCTTTTGCAGGTAAATCAACATGACTAACTTGCTAATGAAGCTTGTAATGGACAGTACAACAGCAAAAATAAAAATTTCATTCTATTGGGGTGGTAGTGGTAAACAAACCAGAAATGGTGAACTATGGAATAGCACCATTCTCTCTAATTGTTTCTCTCTTCCTTGGTCCATAGTATGCAACTTTGAATTTGTGTGTTGTATTTTTTTTAATGAAAGTTCTGATTAACATAGGGTTATGGGTTTTCTTCTTCATGAGAAAAACGTTTGGGGACCAAATTGGTAAGCATGAATGCAATGTTTGGGCTTACTTACTAATAATACTCCCCCCCCCCTGAGGTTTAGCACTTAAACAAGGAGAAACAACAACCATGTTAAATAAGGTATTTACATACATCAATGGTGTGCATGAGTATTTTTTTGGCAGGGATGGGATATGTTATTCAAAGGAAGAATTCAAGTCTTTGGAACAGAATCATTCAGAGTTCCCACAGAGCAGAAAGGTTTTCTATTTTGAAAGGACCGAAGGGACAAAAAAAATGGGGAACTGGGTTGTTTGAAACTTACAAAGAATTAATTTTATGAAAAGCTGCTGCCAATATTGAGGTGCAATGCAAGTTCAAAGTAATTGAGGTCAAATTTAACCTATCTCATTGTTTCTCTTAGGTTGCAATCCTATCCTGGAGTCAGGCTGGCACAGTTAGGCAAGCAAATTTTGGCTGGCACAAGGGACACTATAAAGTATGTTTGGACCACTCTTGGAGTCAGAGAGGCCAGTGCACAGATGTGCGCCATCCTCCCTGACTCCGAGAGTGGTCCAAACGTGCTTTACCTTGGCCCTTGTGCCAGCCAAAGTTTGCTGGCCTAACTGTGCCAGCCTAACTCCAGGTTAGGATTGCACCCTTAAGCATCTAGCACCCGGTGGAGCTGGGAAAGACTCTGCTTTAGGCACTGGAAAGCCACTTCCAGGCAGTGTCAATAATTCTGAGCTAGAAAAGCCAATGGGCAGTTCCCTGTGTTCCAAGTTTTGGAGTCTACTAAAAACATTTCCATTTATGAAGTACAGACTTTCAATATATTACTGGCATAAACAACTGGAGAAAAAATAAATGCTAAAATGTCCCATTCATTACAGGAATATGACACCTGGGTTACTATGATATATAGCAATATTTGAAATTCAGAACACTTGAAAACATTTGACAGGCAGTTGAATTTTCCTGAGAATGACTTTAACTTCTGCTTCCACGTCCTACTGAAAATAGCATTAGGAAACTGATTTGGTTACAATGCTGAACTCCAGTTCTTGCAAGTCTGTGTCTTTTGTCTACTAATTGCTTCAAGGTGCAATTCTAACCGACTTTCCATCGCTGTGACATGGGACATGATCTGCATTCTGCAATGGAATAGTAGTCATAGAGGCTCCTCAAGATAAGGGAATGTTTGTTCCCTCACAATGGAGCTACGTTGCCCTTACTCTGGTGCTGAAAATTCAGTTATGATTGCACCCTCAGAGTGCAATCCTAACCTGGAGTTAGGCCAGAACAAGTCTTGTGCTTGCCCACGGGTTCTGCAAACACACCTTAAAGTGCATTTGGACCACTCTTGGAGTTGTCCAAACGCACTTTACACGACCTGCCTCCAAACCAGCCTTCCCAACTCTAAGAGTGATGCAAATGCACTTCACGGCATGTTTGCAACACTCCTGAGCTAGTACAAGTGACTTGAGCCAACCTAACTCCAGGTTAGGATTGTGCACTCAGAGTCTCAAGAATTCTTGCCAATCTTCTGCCGATGTTGTGAAACATTCAGAAATTTGAACAGTTCTGTTCAAGTGTACTGTAAGGGGGAAGTTGTACTATAACCTTTGCTAACTGTGCAAAGAGGCACCTTTCAAAGTAGTGTTCTCTTTTATTTAGAGGGGGGAACTCTCCCTCTTCACCCCAGCATGGTGTTTTTCCAAATGGCTGTTGCTGATGTTTCTTCTGTATTTTTCTATTAAGACTGGGCACCTTGGGGACAGGGAACCAGTTATTGATTTATTTTGCTATGTAAACAGCTTTGTGAACTGCTCCTATTGAAAAGTGGTATACAAATATTCTTAATAATAAGAAGGCATCAGTTGCATCCTTTAAAATGATTTAAAATAGAGTAGGCAAACGTTTTCTCTTCAAGGCCACGCTAAACAAAGTAAATTTCATAATTATTAAAACATTTATTTCTCACCTTTGACTATTGCTCCAATCAAACAGAATTAAAAGTCAATATGGTCCGGTGTCCTTCCCCAGACAAACTCACGCCCAAGTTTAAGCACAAGAACATGCACACACATGCCCAGGAGCATTGTTCACCTTTGCAATTCATGATCCTGTGTCTTCCTTCATACCTCAGTTAAGGCCCAATCCGAGCCAACATTTCCATGCATATGCAACCACAATGCAGCCCTGAAGTAAGGGAACAAAAGTTCCCTTACCTTGAAGAGGTCTCCATGACCACAGGATGCAGCCGCATGGCATGGCTACATCAGCAGTGGAAAATTGGATAGGATTGGGCTAACCGTCACACAAAAGTTTAAGCACAAGCACACTCAATGATTGTGCTGAGCACAAGCCCACCCCTCCAGAGCACATTCATAGGAGGGACAGCCCTATGCACCACTGTTCATGATGCTCCCTCATGCTCCTTGGTTCTTTGCCAGCAAATTAGCTGGTACAGCTCTGAGGAAACTCACTTGGTAGCAGAGATTTACCTCACGGTAAAGAAATGAAAATTCGCTTACCTACAGGAGACCCCCAGACTGCCTTTCCTCTGGATGTAGCACATACTCCATTGGCAAAGCTGTACTGGGGGGGAGAGAATTAGGGCCCAACCCTATCCAACTTTCCAGTGCCGGAAGGTTTCCAGTGCCTATTCCAACTTTCTACAATGCAGCCCCAAGGAAAGGGAATGGTATGCAGCACATGCCCCATTGGCATGGCTGCACTCGCGCTGGAAAGTTGGATAGGATTTGGCCCTTTGTCAGGATTGGGCTGTTAATCTGGCAGCTGAAATTATGCATCTAATAACCACTGTCACTGTTGCGGAGTATTTTAAAATGCATAAGGACAGGGTATAAATGTAAGAGCGCAAATAGCTAAACACGTAATTCTAGGCTTTTAAAGGATCTCACAAGAAGGATGGTCAATGGGGTAACCATAGCAGTTTGCATTAGCTCATTTTTGGCTTCAGGACAACCACAATCACAGTGGAATTTATAAGCATGCTGACAATGCCCTATTCATAGTAGTGTGATCAGCAGTTTCCAACTTGACCTATAGTCTCCTCAATCACTAGTAGCCAGAAAAGCTGCTACAAGCCTTCACTATAGCTGAAATAATTGATCATGGCAGAAGTTTCAGGCTACAGCCCTTGACAAACTTACTTGTTCCAAATAACAGCCTTTCGAGCCCATCTTTTAAAAAGACATTTAAAGCAGTGTTTATCACTATGACTTGTTTCATAACTTAATAATGCGTTTGTATGGCAAATATTTTCTCCACTTCTCTGACTCCACTTATTTATCAACTTCACAGCGCAATCCTACCCTTCCCCTTGCATTGACGCTACATCTTAGTGTCGACGCAAGGGGCAAAGCCCCACTCCAGCTCTGAAGCCAATGCTACGAGTAGCATCCCTTGCCATGGGTGGGTGGGGCTCCAGCCTCTCCTATGCAGCGTCGGATATGGCGCTGCTGAGTCGGATACACACTCAGTGTGTATCCTGAATTCTAGTATTATGAGAATTGGTGGAAAGGTCTCTCGCAGCGCTGTACAGCTATTCAGAATGTCAAATTATATTATAATTCCTCTGCTTTAATGGTCTCTTCTAAGCCTAGAACATAAGAAGAGCCTGCTGAATCAGGCCAAAGGCCCATCTAGTCCAGCTTCCTGTATCTCACAGTGGACCACCAGATGCCTTAGGGCAAACCTTTTAGATCAGGACCCAATTTTTAGAATGGCACCGGAAGTGATGTCATTAACCTGGAAGTGATGTTGTGGCAAGAAGTGACATCATCAAGTAGGAAGTGCTGTCATTGTAATATAAAAAAAATTGACACTCCTAAAATGCGAATTGGCATTCTTGCAGCAATTGTATGATCATGAAACATCCCAGACAGAATGCAAAATTAGGACAAAATATTATGTAAAAGCAGTGAACTAAAAACAAAATTAAAAAACAACCCTCACTTGAAAATTTAAACGGTTAACACTCACAAAAGGAATATAACTGAAGAGTGAGTTCTGCAGTTTTCAAGAAGGCTGCTGCCAGCTTTTCGCGATCCATCTGACATCAGGTCACGACGCACCAAGTGGGCCCTGACAGTTTGAATATCAATGGGAGCACTCATAAACGTTAGAAGAGCCCCACTGGATCAGGCCAAAGGCCCATCTAGTCCAGCTTCCTGTATCTCACAGTGGACCACCAGATCTCAGGGAACACGCAAGACAACTAGATACCTACAACTTCTTGCCACTCCCCTGCATCTGGAATTCTGAGATAGCTTACTTTTAAGATTAAGACTTTTGAGACTTTAGCTTACTAAGAATGGTGGTTATACTATCCATCACGGACTGTAGCCTCTGAAATCTGTCCAGTCCTCTTTTAAAGGCACCTAGGCCAGATGCCACCACCACCTCCTGTGACAAGTTGTTCCACAGATTAATTACCTGCTGGGTAAAAAAGTATTTCCTTTTATCTGTTCTCACTCTCCCAATACTCAATTTTAGTGGATGTCCCCTGGTATTCCCTCTATCCACGCTATCCATCCCATGCATAATTTTGTATACCTGATTATGCCCTCAATCAGGCACTTTTTTCTAGACTGAAGAGTCCCAAACACTGTAGCCTTTCCTCATATGGGAGGTACCCCAGCCCAGTAATCATTTTGGTTGCTCTCTTTTTCACCTTCTCTAGGTTCCCTGTATCTTTTTTGAGATGTGGCAACCAAAATTGTACGAAGTACTCCAGATGTGGACTTACCATCGATGTGTACCGTGGCGTAATAATATTGGCCAGTTTTATTCTCAACCCCTTTTTTAATTATCCTAAGACAACAAGATAGTTGCATCTCCTTGCCACTCCCCTGCATCTGGCATTCTGAGCCTCTGCTAACTGAGCAGAGAGGCACCTTTTAAAGTGATGTCCTCTTATATTTAGCCTGAGAGAGCAACTGTCCATCATCACTCCGAGTATGGTATGTTTTTCAGTAACTGTTGGTCTCTGTTTTAAGATTGTGAGCCCTTAGAGAAAGGAAGCATACCTATGTAAACTGAGCATTATGAACTCCACTTTTGTTAAAAAGTGGTTGTTGTTGTTCAGTCGCTAAGTCTTTGTGACCCCATGGACCACAGCATGCCAGGCCTCCCTGTCCTCCACTAGCTTCCGGAGTTCACCCAATTTCATGTTCATTGCTTCGGTGACACTATCTAACCATCTCATCCTTCTCCTTCTCCCTTTTGCCTTCAAGCCACCCCTTCTCCTTTTGCCTTCAATCTTTCCCAGCATGAGGGACTTTTCTAAAGAGTCGTCTCTTCTCATGAGGTGGCCAAAGTATTTGAGCTTCAGCATCAGTATTTGTCCTTCCAGGGAGCAATCAGGCTTGACTTCCTTTAGAATTGACCGACTGAATCTCCTTGCAGTCCAGGGGACTCTCAAGAGTCTTCTCCAACACCATAATTCGAAAGCATCTATTCTTTGGCACTCTGCCTAAAAAGTGGTACCAGCATCATTTTTTTCTTAATAATCCAAAAGGTTTCAAACACTTCAAGCTTCCCCTATACTACAGGAAGATGACCTAAGCTTTGGCAACAGTTCGACACCAACTGCAAAACTTTTACATTGGATATGCTGCTTAAAACATATTTGAATTTGTTCGAAGTTGCCAAATTGCTTTCAAACATTTTGTTTGTTTGGGCCACTCTACACTGAAAACAAATCAGAGAATTGCAATACTAATAACCCTCAACCACGATGGATTCCAAATCTTTTAACGGCTTTACTTGCTGAATTTGGCAAATTAAAACTAGAACCTTGGGTTATGTCTGGAAACTACTGAAAACCGGTACAGATGCTGCTGGAGTTTTGTTGTAATGTATTCCTTGGAACTCACTCTTGTCAAGAGCAATGACATGCCACAGAGTAAAGTGCACTAGTTAAATTCTGAGGTTAAAATGCCACGAATAAGGGCTGATAGGGCCACATCTAAAAGAGATGCCCGAAAGGAAACAAAGAAGTACCAAAAATGTATTATTCAAAGACTGAATAACTGACAGGTGCCACAACACCATTCAGGTAGTGTAGCTGTTTTTCAGTGGAATATTTGATATCCAGTGTAGCTACATGTTTTTTTTAAGGGGGGGGGAAATCTGCCTCATCTTATAAAGTTCCTACAAGCATCCAGTGAAAAACTTGATATCCTCAATGTTACCATCTTTGTCAATCATAAATGAACAAACAATCAAGAAGAGGTCTATGCAGTGATCACTCATACACACAAAAGTGTGGTCTTTTCACACAAATAAGATTTGTTCACAGTACACTTCAGCGACAGCCATCATTCAGACACTCACAGTTCATTCTGAGTGGTAATAAAGATTAAACTACCCTAACATGCTGGTTCATTTAAACTGGTATTTATGAGACCGAGTGAAGGCCTTTAAGACACTCCAGTAGATCTGGTCTAAATGCAGAGCCCTCTGAAGGAATGTGCACCCCCACATCACACAGTTTTCCAGAACAATAGAACAGTTAAAGGGAATTATCTGTAAAATGAGCTACCATCGTTTTATTTCTGTCCAGATTGCCTCAGGATATTCTTACTGCCTACGCAACATGTGCCAACGTATCAGATTATACTGGAGAATCTGCACAGCGCTTTTAATTATCTCAACTTTTTGCCTTTTTGCACGTCCGGTTACCATCTGCATAAAATAATGCGAACTCCGAACATGAATCACTACTTTGGATCTTGGAGGGGTGGCCCGGCTGGGGGGGAGGGTTGAGGTGGGGGAAAAAAATGTTCCGCATAAAGAATGCGTTTCTATTGAAAAATGAACCAGAGGTTAAGGGAGTGGATGCAGATTCCATAGACAGATGGTGTCGATCGACCACTCTATTAGTCAAGTTTGGCAAAGGAAACTTATAAAATGACCAGCTTGTAAAATGCCACCAAAACTCAATATAGCATAAGGAGAATATATTAAGAACAAGGACTTTGCCATGTGATAGGAGACACCTCTTACCACGTAAACTCAGCTGTTGTTCATGACAGCTAGTTTACAGTTTCCTCTATGGCCTCTTAGAGAAGTCAAGCTCTTAAAACAAAGGAAAAAAGAGGCCCATAAGGAACAGCTGGGCTTAAAAGGTGAAAAGATTGAAACTAATGATTTTGTCATGAAAGCCTAGCGGCTTATTTGTTTTTGCATTTCTTCTAGGAAAGTATTCCACTTAGACCTTCTTTTTGGTTGACATGCCATAAAAATGTTCTGCAATAACCAATATGAGACTATTTCCTTCTTAATGCAATTACTACTAGTTCTTGACAGATGTATGTGCAGGATCAAAAGTGAGTTAACTAGGAGAGTTGTTTTCTCACCCAGAAACAGATTTAGACATCTTACACCATTAGTAGTAGCTAATAGCTACTCTGAATAGAGTATTGGACTACATAACATTTTTATCAGCTGTCATGCACAGGAGATCCGTAGCTGGCTTTTAAGAGGAAAAACTCTGTGCTACTTTAGCAGCACAGTGGTTTCTTTACAATAGAAAGATTACCATATGCAATAGACCTAGGTAAGATATGATATTGGCTCATTCTTCTAAAGGACATGGACAAATTGGGTGTATGGGTAGCACACATCTATCAAAAGGTAGAAGGTAAGTAGAAGTTCCCTATTAAGCATGTGTAAGGACAGCCAAACTGTACAAATGTACCAGGAGCCAAAAACTTAAGAATTAAGAAGCTAACAGGGTTTTGTTTTGTGCCATATTTTGACTTTATAATACTTTTTGATTCCTAAATTAGGAAACCAAAGCATTTAGAGTGCAATCCTAACCTGGAATTAGGCTGGCACAGTTAGGCCACCAAAGTTTGGCCGGCACAAGGGACACCATAAAGTCAGGGTTGTCACCCTACCGGTTCGCTGGGCGGAGTTCCGTCCATTGCGGGGAGGGCTTCCGCATTGATCAGCAGCGTGATCACTGCCTCCGGTTGCGTTACGGCGAAAGCACGCCCGCTACAGCGGGCGGGCTTCCGCCATTAAACAATGGAATGCAGCGATCACGCTGCCGATCAATGCGGAAGCCCTCCCCGCAACGGACGGAACTCCGCCCAGCGAACCGGTAGGGTGACAACCCTGCATAAGGTATGTTTGGACCACTCTTGGAATCAGAGAAGCCAGCACACAGATGTGTACCATCCTCCCTGATTCTGAGAGTGGTCCAAACGCGCTTTTCGGTGGCTCTTGCGACAGCCAAACTTTGCTGGCGTAACTATGCCGGCCTAACTCCAGGTCAGAATTGCAACCTGAAAAAGTAAGGAATGTCTTTTTTTCCTTGGTAGAGAATGAAAATACCAGTTTTGTCCTTATCTATATATATAAAACTGTGTGTGTGTGTGTGTGTGTGTGTGTGTGTGTGTGTGTGTGTGTGTGTGTGTGTGTGTTCCAGCATAACTCTGGAATGCCTGGAGCGATTGACACCACACTTGGTACGCATATGCCTTACGATCTGGAAAGAAATACTGCAGGGGTAAGACCCCTAGGGGTGGGGGTGACATGTAAAAATTATTGAAAACGGCCTATATTAGTGTCCAATCCATAGTTTTCGGGGTCGCTGAGATAAACGGTGACACTCCCGATGCCGTTTAAGTCCACGTTCAGCCCCCATCAGCATGGAGGGTGAGAAGGGGTGAACAATAAAATGTCCAAATGACCGGCATTAGTGTCAAATCCATAGTTTTCGGGGTCGCTAAGCTGATTGGTGACAGTCCCGATGACATTTAAGCCCAAGTTTAGTTGAATAGAACCAATAGAGCTCTGTAGAACCTTCTGGAAATTTTTTGAAATCATTATGCCCCGGTCTTGGACTCCAATCAAACACTTGCCATGTTACCAGGCGTAGTCACTGAATACAAGTCTACCGATAACATAGTAGATGCCTATGAGGTCATCAATTTCCCATAAGAACTTCCCATAAGAACTCATAAGAACTCAATTTCCCATAAGAACTCAACTTGATCCGGCTGGACTGCCACCACATCGTCCTTTACTTACAGTGGGATCTCCAATTATTTTACTACGGAACCTTGATCCGCCAAACATTTGCAACAGCACAAGGCTGTGTGTCAAGAAGATGCTGTGTACTGTAATTGAAGCGACTATCTGAACAAGAAAGGGAGAGGGCGGAACAGTTTTTATCCCACGGATAACACTCATTCCGACGGATCTCCCTTTTAACTTTAAGAGATTGCAATTTCCAGTGAGACTGGCACTCTCAATCACGATCAACAAGTCACAGGGGCAGTACTGCAGAGTGGATTTGAGATTGCCATGTTTTCCCACGGACAACTTTATGTTGCTTGCTCAAGGGTGGGTTCACCCAAGAATTTATTTATTCTTGCTCCTGGAGGTGAAACTAAAAATGTTGTTTATAATCAAGTTTTGAGTTAAATTAATATTATAGCAAATTTGTAAAAGATTTCACTTTATAATTTCTATACTGTACTTATACTTTTAATTACCTGTACATAAAATACTTCAATTTTACACTATAGATAGAATTCATTCCTTTTCCTGTCTAATAGAAGCTTGGGATAAATAAATACCCGGGCAACGCCAGTAAGGACAAGCTAGTTAATGTATAAAATGTGTTGGGACGTAAGGCCAACAGTGCTGTTTTCAATTCATCTACCAATAAAGCCAAATGCAACAACTAATACGTTATGACTAATTAAAACCAGTACACTGTCTTTGGAATGATACCGTGTACCTTACATAAAGGAACATTTTTTTTTCCACTGCCACAGCCCGCAGGAGTACAAGGGAAGCCACTGCAAGCATTCAGGAAAGGGTGATGCATTATTTCTTGCTAAGTAGTACATTATGTGCAAATAAAGCCAGATGTTTATTCCACAATTTTATTTCTGTTATGCAGGCCTGCCTTCAATGTGGTAAGTAAAGCAGCCCTGAGAATGAGCCTTTGTTCATGCAGCAGTGCCAAACACAAAGTAGACAAGAAAGAAAAAGAGTCAAGAAAAAGTCAGCCCTACTACTATTCACAGACTCAAGAGTAGTAGGGCCTGCTTTTTTGATAAGTATCTTTATATTTCTGAACATAAGCAGTGGCAGTCCCAGAGGAATGCTTATAAGCTTTTGGCTTATGTTCAGTGGTGTTTCCAGTGGGGTGCAAAACATTAAGGGTGCAATCCTAACCAACTTTCTAGCACTGGCATAGCAGTGCCAATGGGGCCTGTGCTGCATTCTACAGTAGAGTAGTAGTCACAGAGGCCTTCTCAAGGTAAGGGAATGTTTGTTTCCTTACCTCGGAGCTGCATTGCTCTTGCCACAGTGCTGGAAAAATCAGTTAGGATTGCGCCCTAAGTTTTTCAAGTACTTGAAGTGCCGTGTAAAGCAGTGCCTCCCCTTCAGAGCCATTCATGGCTACAAAAGCAAAGCAGAGGCATCTCCTCCACATTACACAGTGCTTCAGACACCTGAAAAACTTAGTGTTTTGACCCCTTCTGGGAACAGCACTGAACATAAGCCAAAAAGTTTGTAAGCTTATTAGGAACATAAGCTCTTCATGTAAATAAATTTATATTTCTTTGATGACCTGATTCACCATTGAAAGAGATATGGTTAGATTTTTTTTTAAACATTTACTTGCTGCATTCGCTAGGAAACTCAGGATCCTCTGAGACCACACACTTAACAGGATGCCTTTGCCTGTATTTCTCACTTTAAGGACGGCTTAGGACACAACCACCTGGAGTTAGGCCAACACAGATCCCTTGTACCATCCCAGGAAAGTCACAAAGTTCCATAAAGCACATTTGCACCACTCTTGGAGTCAGGGAAGATGGGCTTCCCTGACTCCGGGAGTAGTGCAAATGCACTTCGTGCAAATGCAGTGTTTGCAACACTCCTGGGCTGGTACAAGGGAGGACACTCCAGGTTAGGATTGCACCCTTAAAAAACCAAGTCCTCTTAAATGCATGCTTTAAATGATATTTAAAATTAATACTTCTATACTGATTGCATGTGACTGGCATACTGCAGGAGGAGAGAGCTTTGGCTAATATCAAGATGAGGCTTTTTCAAAGCAGATAACTAAAATCCATATTTAAAATGAGGTAGGACACTTTTGCCCTAAATCACAATAAGAAATCATTTCTAGAATAAGAAGTGTGAAAAACATAGCTGAAAGACAATGAACAAGATAAATCTTTAATCATCTAATCTTCTCTGCTAGAAACAATACCTTTACAGGTACCATTTCAATTCAAGTTTAACTATATCACAGTACCGAGGAAATACCTGTTCAAGCCTTTTTCAGGTTGCACAGGGCCAACCCAAGACCTCCTGGCAAATGAGGTGTCATGTGAAATGTTGCCTCCCTTATCTTGGGATGTGCCAGACTCTGCTTTTCTAACTTGCTAAGCCCACCACGTTCCCCTCCTCCACACTTCTGTCCCACTCTTCCTGCCTGTCCTACTCTTCCTCCCAAGTAGTGGAAGAAAGAGGATCAATGGAGACAAGCAGATGGACAGAAAAGGGTGTCCCTTGCCAATCTACTACCTTTATATTAGATTTGTCTCATGGGCTGGCCAGCCCTGGGATTGCACATGTATCTCAGAACGCAATGCAAACTGAAAGCTCAGCCTACACAAATCTGAGCAGCCCCATAGGGGGCGGCTGAAGCACAACACGGGATAAGAGGTAAAAATCCCCTTATCCTGAGTTGCACTCCAGCCTGCACCTAACCTGTGCTGGAGCCTGCTTGGCCTGCAGCCAGTTGGCCTGCTTGTTCCAGTGCAAATTAAGATTGGGCTGCCTGTCCTTTAAACCAGCAGGCACCAAATCCCAGCCCACAGGCTAGATCCAGCACCTGTGTAAACCCCTCCTTTGATCTCTCCCCCCCCAAAGTTTGTGCTGCCCAGCCGCTTTCACATTCTGCCACCCCAGCAGGCTCTGTGCCTGGATTTCAGAGGCAGCTGGGTGGTGTGAACTTTGGGCAAGATCGGAGGGGGGGGAGAGATATCAGACTCCCCAGCAGAATGGTAAACTCAGTTAGTGCTGGGGAGGGGCTTTTCAGCACTCATACCGAGCGCTTGCCCTTATGAATGCCCCCCTCTCTTGAAATGTCCCAGCAGAGGCTAAAACATTTGTATTCCAGTTGGTATTTATGTAGTCCTGGTTCAACTTTCATACTCTGTTGTGTGCTGTTGTTTTTGTTAACATTTCATGTCCTGTTTATTGTTGCCTCTGGGGGCTGCCTTATTGTTTTATTGTTTATTATAATTTTTATTTATTTATTGTTTATTATAATTTTTATTTGTGTTGCTTCATTGTATTTATGCTGCTATATCTTTTATGGACTGCTGATGTTTTTATGACTTTTTGTGCTGCTGCTTCTGCCTTTTTTTGCTATTTTATTGCTGTATTGCTTTTATATTGACAGTTTTTATGTAGGCCGCCTTGGGCTCCCACAACAGTGGGAAAAGGCAGGGTATGAATGTATTAAATAATAACAAATACCATGCATGCTCAAGGTGTTTTGTTTTGTGAACAACACAAGTATTGGGCAGCCCAATCCTAAACTGCCTGGCTCCCATAGGAGTAGCAGTAGTCAAATGGCTACTGCTACATCCCATAGGATCCATGGCAGCCACATTTGTGCCCTTCTCCTGTGGAAAGCCCCCCACAATGGGACTCCTCCACTGGCTCTTTTGCCCAGTCCAAAGCAGCCCACTGATAGGATCCTATGGTGGAAACCACTGTTGGGTCCTTCAGCTCATGCAGGCCCACTCCTCTCCTCCCCCCATTCAGTTCCTTCCCAGTCCCCCTACCTCTTCCCTTGCCCCAAATCCACTTACTGGTCTCTGGTGCTGCTGGAGCATCAGTGGCCTGTCCGATTGGTGCAGAGGTCGGGTCACACTAGCACTGGTCCAGCGCTCTCCTCTCCAGATGTTGTGAATGTGCTTTACAACATGTTTGCAACACTTTTTACCAGTGGTACCTCTGGCATTAGGGATGTTAGGATAGGGCCCCATTGTTCCAGACTCCACTGGAACAATTTCACACACCCTAGTATTCCACTGTGGAGCCACTGTTCCTCTCTGCTGTGTGGATAAAGCATTATGTTTAGCGATCGGCTGTAACATTCTCAGGGCGCAATCCAAACCTGGAGTTAGGCCAGCAAAGTTTAGCTGACACAAGGGCCAAAGGAAAGCATGTTTGGACCACTCTCAGAGTCAGGGGTGGAGGTACACATCTGTGTGCTGGCCTCTCTGACCCCAAGAGTGGTCCAAACATACTTTACGGTGGCCCTGGTGCCGGCCAAACTTTGCTGGCCTAACTGTGCCAGCCGAATATCAGGTTAGAATTGTACCCTCAATCTTTCACGCATACATTTTCTTTTGTGGAGCAATGACATAAAATCAGGTCTCCATATCTACAGGCCTAAGTGTAGATACATACAACTGCTAAGAATGCATTTCCACTACAGAATGATTCTGAACTGTCGCTCAGCTTCTTTTTTTCTGCCCAGAGAATTTCTCCTTAATTCCTATTCTAACATGAAAGAACCAAACGGAAAGATTGGTTAAGTGAATATGAACATGTTCCCTTTGACAACTAGGGCAGAATCAGCAAATCCATTATGCAGCTGTAGAGGAACAAGCTGCAAACTGTGAGGTTTACTTCTCATGCTAGACACTAATGTAGAGTCATTGGAGCATGGATCCTGCCACAGCTGCTTGGTTAACAAAAGAATTGGGGGCCACACTGAAGTTCTCCACCATTCTAGTACTGTATTAGTTTTCAGAGGGACAATGCTGGCCACATGGAAAACTTGAATTGCAGATTTTTATCGCGTGGGCCAGAGATTTTCATATGACTCTCATACGATTCTCATACGACTCTGCAAAACCCAAATCATTAAGTCCAGCTACTATTCTGCAGCCAATTACATTTGTCTGTCTAATTCCTCACAGGATGTATGGATTCCTCACTCCCTGTGTAACGAAGCTCAAAGCAATAACCTTTTGCTAGGCAACTGAAAATGTAATATATGGAATGGTATCCAATTGCTTGACTTTTTCATACAAACAAGTTCTTCTTTACCTGTTGCAATTCTGACTACTTGACTGATGTAAGTTTCTCCAGGATATATTTCAAATCCAATTTACTATACAGATTACTGGTAAGCATTTGCATGTGATAATAAGGGCACAACTCATAGAAGCTTGTGTTAACACAAAGTTAATTATTAGAAGAGATCAAAAGGCCATGAAATTAACAAAGTTTTGCTACTTAATTATTTGCCTTATTGTTCAATGAGTTACAGAAAAACTGTTAAATGGGATCTCAAACTCCAAAGTATGCTAGGATTTGACAAGTCAACCTTCCAGCAAAGGAGAGCTCAACAACTGTACTTCTGCTATTAATCAGTACTACATATAAGCCAAAAATATATTCGTATTTTTCCAGACATACTTATTAGTTTGTTATTATTAGCTTGTTAAAAGGTATACCTTTGTTCCTGCCATAATTTAAAAGTGTAAGAGTCTCATTACTATAGGCTTTTTTCATTCAGACACATTGTATCTAATCAAACATTATGCATTCTGCTGTACATCTCTGCATGTCTGTTGGTACCCACAGCATCTGATAACCGCATTGCTCATTTCATGTTCGAAGAATAGTCCAATCCCCTTTCCTTCAAATAAGAAGCTGGAACTATATGCACCATTCCTAATCCTGGTGCCCAGGATTACTGGATACTGGATACCCAGTACCCAAATGACATGTGCATGCCTTTTTGTATGTGTGACACCTAACCTAACAGAGAATGTATGTTTCTAAAACCGGTTTCATCACATGAACCACTGCACTGGAGCAAAAAAAAATATAAAATCCAACAATTATTTTTCAGTGTTACATAGGCAGATGCTGAAAGCTAATTACCAACAGCAATAATAATAAATGAATAATTCATGCAATTCTGGCAAAGAAGCAGAAAACAAAAATCCATTAGAAGCTAACAAAGCTAATAGAATATCTACATCAGGACAGCACTTGAATCTCAGTTTTCTGTATATTAAAGAATTAGCTTTGGATTGGTGGTAGGGGGTTTCTTTGACGAAGCTGCTGCCATTTATTTATTTTTATCCAAAATACCAAATCTTGGTTTCCTACATAAATCCCTGAGACACTATTTTCATTGCTAGCAAGTTCTATTCTCACTGCTAGCAAGTGTCCTGCCTAATTCAAACAGCAGGCTCAGTATTCTTATGACAAAAAAGGCCTATTCTTTGGAGTAGCTGAACCTTGGAATGGAAAAGAAATAAGGAACAATGTACTGAAGCAGTCAAATACCATTGGTGTCTCTCACATACATGGGGGATGGGGAAGACGAGAATAGTTGACCCTGCCATAATAGTTCCCTAGAAAAGCGTTTGATTTGTAAAACATGCAAGTGAAAAATAGATTTCATTATCTAGGATTTTTTAAGCACAATCCTATGCATGTTTGCTCAGAAATAAGTCTCATGTGTTCACTTGGGCTTATTCTTCCCAGGACAGTGTATACAGATTGCAGCCTTCGAGGAAGAAATAATATTACTTCAATGCCGAGTTTTATTACAATTTCCACTTAGGAAATCAAGAAGGCTGGGATACAGTACCCTGAACCCTTATGTGGTGTTACACCACATCCTCCCATGATAAAGGAAATGCCTAAGTTCTCCAGCATCCTACAAAGACATTTAGAAATTATATAGCCAAGAACTCTGACAAGTTTCTTCATGTCATGATTCTGTATGTAGTCAATCAGCAAGTGCTGCTAGAGTTGCACTCGAGACTAGAAATTGAAAGTAATTAAAGTTAACACCATAGTAATACTTAACAGATGCAGGCAAGAATTTGTCCAACTGGTGGATATGTCTGCAGACACTGATTGTTTGCTATAGATACATTCGGTTTTCCTTCCCAAAGCCTCACAACTATTTCACTTATTAGGAGCACTCCATTCACAAAACTGAAGCAAGATTTTATGATTTGAACATAACTCATCCCATCTGCAGTAAATAAAAAAGTGGATTAACCAGTCCATGCGTTTTTAAAAAGCAATAAACCAACAGGAGCTAAAAATTTGCCTGCAGCTTTTAATGTAAGGAAGAAGCACAAAACCCATAATATGCACAAACTGCTGCTATACTTTACTCATCATATGGATAAAACAGAAAAGTTACTATTTAAAAAAAAACTTTTCAAACATTTTTATTTCTTAGTCACACTGGACATTTTGAAAACTTCCAATTCTGGGGAGAAAACAAACAAAATAGTATTAAGCTCAACTATTCCAGTAATTGCAGTGGTTCTCAAGTTTTTTTTTCCATTTACAGCAGCTTTTTGGGGTCCCCTCTTAAATTTTACCTTCAGAATCTCAGTTCATCACCAACTAATAGTTACTGTGGGCATTGATACTAACCAATACTAACCAACACTGACACAGCTCTGCCAATGGGGCGTGTGCTCATCTTGGAACTGCATTGCCCTTACCTGGCTGCTGGAAAGTTGGTTAGGACCGCACTCTGTGATACAGAACACCTTTAAGTACAAAGACCTTTTTTCTGAGAACTGAGCAATGTCTAAATAACGGGAAAGAAAAAGAAACCCAAGGCAGAAACCACAGCTCCTACATAGGTCGGGTCCTGAAACATCACATGACTACCTCCCATATGCCCATTCCATATGGCCTTTCACCTGCTACAGCAGGGTTCTTTTTCTGACAAGCTGCATGCTATTATCAAAAAAGTTCAGTGATGTCAAAGTTAGTTTTTTTAAGGGACCTTTAAACAAAGGTCGTCTGGCACCAGCAATTTAATGTATAATTTTCAATTAGTTCCATTTTTTAAAGATTTGTCATCACCTCTGACGCAGGTCATAAAATGCCCTCTCTTACAAACAATTGTTCAGATGTAAGCCTTCTCCAACAACTTGTGCAAAAGAAAATTAAATGCTTATCCTCTCTATTTGACCTCCAACAGTACTGCTTTCACCTTTTAATTATTTTCACACATGGATCTTCCAAGATTTGCTTGAATCTGAACTGAAATATACAATGCAGACTGCAATACTAGAGGTGAGGTTATATGCCATTCATAACATATCAGAACTTAAGATACAAATTGCAAACCCGAAGTTCAACATTCCAAGGAACTATTACTCAATATTTCATATACCCAAAGTATCTTGTCTTACAGTATCTCCTCTGTCCCAAATAGAAGAACTGTTATGTTATAATGAATGCTAACAGTTATAATACAGCATCTTAAGATATAAGCCACATAAAAATCAGACAGAGAAAAACTGTCAGGGTGCAATTTTAACCTGGAGTTAGGCCAGCACAGTTTGGCTGGCAGAAGCGACACCGTAAAGTATGTTTGGACCACTCTGAGTCAGAGAGGCCAGCACAGAGACATGCGCCATCCTCCCTGACTCGAGATAGTGGTCCAAATGCTTTAAGGTGACCCTTGTACCAGCCAAATTTTGCTGGCCTAGCTGAGCCGGCCTAACTCCAGGTTAGGATCGTGCCTTCAGTTTGATAACCAAGGTGCTCTCACTTAGGGGTATTTTGGTTCTACAAGTTAGATCCAAATTTTAATTTAAAAAAATCACAGAACTTAACATTAACTCTTACAGGTACAACCCACCCACCCCGAAAAGTAGTAGGGTCCAAAACAGAGAGAGTGATTTGATTTCATGAACTGATATGAAGAGCGAACCAAAAGTATCACAAAGGGAGACAAGAAATAAGTGCCAAATCACTTCTATTCAGATAAGTGCTCCAGCACAGCATACCACAACGGACAGTACCAGGAACAACTTTCAATTCAATTTACCTCAGCTTACCTCATTTTAATTCTCTAGTCTTGTCACCTATTTGTGGCATTTCTTTTTCTCGAAAGGGCCAGCTGATAATGAAAACCAGCCCAGTCCTCAACTTGCCTCCTGCCTTTGTAGCTGAGCCTACAGAGAGGCTCAGCGGACTGGGGACTCAGGAAACATTTATAAACAAGAAGTAGTGCTGAAATAGCAGAAACCATATGTATTTCCTGCCAGTGTGCCGAGTCATGTGTTACTTCTTCTATGCAGCCAAGTCCTTGGGAATACTCAAGACTTGCTCCACATCAAGCAAGATTTGGCTCACAGAGAATCAAACATGAAGAAACAGGAAACAGTAGCTATCCTTGCCAAATTCTTCCCTCAATATATTGGACAGCCAGCACAATATAATCTGAACTATGCATGTATAATCTGTGTGCTTTAATTAAGATAAATATAGTGTAATCTTAAATAGGTTTGCTTCAAAATAAGACAGCAAGAATGGAAACAGCAGTCTGACCCAACAATAACTTTTTTTAATCTACATGTATAAAATCAGTATGCCAAGAGCAACGATTTTTTGTTGCCAAGAACATCACTTTCTCTATCGGGCGGAACTACAAAGTACACCATGTTCCTGTGGGGGTGTAAACAATTTAGAGCGCAATCCTACCTTATGCCGGCCTAGTAAGGCCGACATAGCAGGGCCATATCCACATATGCCATTCGGAGGCAGCAGCAGCAATGTGCAGGACAAGGGGAGGTTTTCCCCTTGGACCCACGTAAGCCCCAGTCACCCCTATGGGCCTTTTCGGAACTGCACTGGCAAAATAGCAGACACAGAGGAACGTGCACAGGAGCGGCCTGAATGGGTGCCGCCATGGCGTTAGGATATGGCACTACGGCCGTCCTGCGTCACAATCGCGTCATAACCGCCATCTCCGCCCGCTGCGCCACCCCGTTACGCTCCCAGAACGCCTCTGGAATGCCCTCGTGGAGGCCCTGTGCCGACCGAGCAATGCCGGCACTCAACTGGAGCACGGCCGATGGTCATGGCAGTGCCCGAGCATTGGCGCTGCTGCTTGCGCTGGCCGAGCACCATAGTGCCAACGCAGATGCGCTTTATGGCATGTTTGCGACGGCGTTCGGAGCGCAGCACCGGTGCTAAGGGAGGTATAGGACTGTGCTGTTAGTTAGATATTTCTACATTGAGTTTTCCTTCAGTTTATCCATTTTGTGTGAACGTCCATGTTAAGTAGAGACCAATCAAAAAAGTTTGCTCAACTTTGTTAGATCAATTCTTAGACTTACTAGGGCAGAACACTGTTTATATAAGGCTAAGTGCAAAGCCCTGACCTCTGCATTTTCACCATGACCTCAGAGATCAGAGACTTGCCTCAGCTCATACAGACGGCAGGCTTAGAAGTCACTCATTGCATTAAAATATTAAAATATTTTAAAGTGCAAAACTCTTTCAATAACTTAATTCACAAAACATCTAACGAAGAACAATATGGATAAACACTGAAAAGCTTTTGCCTCGAGTCTAGGTAGTCTCTAAGTGGGAAACAAAGGCAATCCCAATAAAACATCAGGGCATGTTCTAACAGAGATTTGAGGATCAAAGATACAACTCCATGAAACACATGAATTCCTTGGATTTAAAAATGGAAATTTATACATCAAACTGCAAGTTGTTGCTACCCATAGTATTTATATATCATAGTGTATGAACAGGCAGGCGTGGGTTGTCTGCCCCACATGCCAGCCATGAAGGGGTGCAACATGGGCAACGCTTCTCTTCTTGCAGGCTGCTAGGATCTATATTCTAGTTTACTCATGCACAATAAATTATATAGGGCTGCCCATGTCACTTGTTGCTTGTTGGACTTTCCTTCACTGAAAGATTTCAATGATGGAAGGACCCAGAGGCAAGTGACAATGGCAACCTCTCTCCCTTCTTGCTGGCTGCTAGGATGAATAAAATAGTCACCCTCTCCCTACACCAATGCCTTATCTTGTCAGTATGCCGTGAGATGAAAATGCTTGAAAATAGCCCAATCCTAAGGAGTGGCTCCGCCAACAGAACATGTGTTACACCAGTGTGTGGATGGTCTGGAGCAGTGATGGATCAGGCATGAGATGGGCAGTGCCAGTGCATGCCGTGTCCAAATTCCCCAGGCCTGATCTAATCTGCCTGCACAAATCAATGTGGACTTGCATCAGTAATATAGCTGGAACAGGTCTGAGTTGACCTGGTGCAGCTGCTGAAGCTTATCCCCAGGCAAGGGGACAAATGCCCACCGCCCCAAGATGACCTCCAGCAGCCAAAAATCCCCCGTGGGATGCAGCATAGTTCAACACCATGTGAGGATTTAGGTAGAATGGCCATGTAAATTGGGCAACTGTTTGCATACATGTATACAGAATTACTGTAAATATGGCAACAGTAGTGCAGAAACAGTGTTGGTTTGCATATTTAGCAGGGGAACACTAACAGCGCAATCCTAAACTGAGTTAGGCTGGCATAAGCTAAACCAGCAATGTTTGGCCAGCACAAGGGACACCGTAAAGTATGTTTGGACCACCATCGGAGTCAGAGAGGCCAGCACACAGATGTGCGCCATCCTCCCTGACTCTGAGGCTGCAATCCTATACACACTTTCCTGGGAGTAAGCCCGCTGAACACAATGGTACTTATTTCTGAGTAGACATGCATAGGATTGTGCTGTGAGTAGTCCAAACACACTTTATGGTGGCCTTGTGCTGGCCATACTTTGCTGAATTATTTTACGCCAGCCTAATTCCAGTTTAGGATTGCGCTCTAAATGTCACCATGTTTGCTGGTGTTTCTTTTGACATTGTTAGTCCTTTTGGAACATCTTCCATTTATGGTGCTACAAAAATCCTTTTGTTAACTTCTGTTGAAAAACAGAATATAAAAAAAATAGATACTTGGAATTCAGCGTAAGTTGATATCATGCGGGGGGATGGAGAACAGGAAACACAATGCAACTGCTTGATCAAGGATGCTAGCAAAGTGCATCAGTACATATAAAATGCCTTCCACTCTGTCTATTCTACTACTTTTATTACAATGACAAAAAGCTACCAAGATTACGGCAGAACGAGCTCTGGTCTTCGGAGTTTATACACACAGGGAGATGAAGGCAAAACACTCCACTGAATGTTAGTAAAACCTTCAACTCATTCACATAAAAAAAAATAGGACACAGTAATCTATTCTAGTTGTGCTAGAGGCATGCTTTACTAGGATGAAGGTGGAGGGTGTGTGGGAAGGACTTTTATTCAGCGGTTTCCTGTAAAATGGAATGTAAATGAACTGCTCCACTGCTAACATTAGAAGCCAATACTCCTAGCTCACAATTTATACAGGGGGAGGGGGAAATACTGTGTTAGTATCTTAAGGAAGTGTGGCCAGAGTGGCTTGGGGCAAAAGCAAGGGGGAGTCAGGGGTCAGCCAGGTTGGGCTGAGGGCCCATCCCTATTAGAGGGCATATCAGGCCAAACAGACCCGAACCTTCAGTACCAGCAGCAGGAGGCTCGGGTGCCAGCACTGCTAAGGCTATCAAATTTTTCAGCTCAAAGAAACACATAAGGTTGAAAAACTCTCACCATTCCATTTCATACTCTCAATTATTGTTTAAAAAATGTTTGGTGTCATTTACCTAAAATACAAGAGCTGATTTCATTCCTGTTGTTAAAAGAAAAAAAAATCATTGTACTGTAACTGTTAAGGGACTGCAACAATTCTAGTTTTGTTTCAAAGAGTTCCCATTGCTAACAATACAGCAATGTTGAAGAAAAAATACAGACTTCATGGGTGCTGGAAACGTCTACTTAGAAAGAAGGGGCAAGGGGCAAGGCCTCGGAATGCTTCTGGCTTGAATCACGGGGACACTAGGGGCAACATTTTGCCACAAGGACCCCCATGACCTGGTTCCAGCACTGCACCATATTTGTGGTATAAGGAAGTATTCAAGTTCCTAATTCATAAGGAAAATACACAGTTAAAGTGAATGGACCAAGTACAAACATTGAAACAGCTAGAAAACATACTATACAGTGGAAGGTCTTCATCTGTTTTCAGTGCTGAATCAGGATGAAGTTCTCCAAAAGTTTCTTCCTGTTCAGATTTTGTTGTGATCACAGAGGCAAATTCAATGCTCATTCTTTACAGCTAATACAGGTCAAACATAAGGAAAGAAATAAAACCAAAGAAAAGCAAACGCTTGCACACAGCGATATTTCTTGCACTTCAGCATAGTTTACTCTGCCTATCTGAACGGGTTCAGGAATGTGTGTGTGTGTGTGTGTGTGTGTGTGTGTGTGTGTGTGTTAACACCTATATCTAGCAAAAAGCAAAGGCACAAGTAGGCAGAACATTTTTTTAAGCCATCAATACTTCAGATATTTAGATACATTTAGAGGATGATGTACTAAACATGGAGATGATTTGTTTATATTTTACTGGGATTTTCTATTTGAAATTTAAATGAGTACAGCTTGAACCCTCCTGCAGGATTGCCTGATTTTCACCTCTCTCTCATTACAAGCATAACGGAGGGTGGCAAACAAAGCATTTCTTTGTTTGTGTACATTAGCTCAAAGTTGTAAAAGTCATTCAGTGGAACTTTTACTATGCTTTCACCCTTACCTCGCTTGTAACAACATTTGTAGTCTCTAAAATTACATGAGGTGCAGCCAGACTAAAGTAATCACCCTTCACTCTTGATTCATGGAGCCTGAAGAAATAGATTTCTTTGTATCATACAAGCAGGAAAGAGGCAGTTTCCCTATTTATTAGTTCTTTCTTCCATGCACACACAAAATAAGTAAAATAAAGAATGTCATATTACATCTGAAATGCAACTGTGTACAGTAACTAAGTTTCCTATGGATGAAATGTCCTGTTTTCTCTAGTAAATATTTTTACTCAGAAACGTAATAGCTACACGGATATAAAAGTAGAGTGTGCTGCTACCTGCTGAGTATATGTTTAGCAAAAAAGTAAGCCTCGCTAAATAGAGAAGATGTCAACAGGTAATGCAAGAATAGCAGCCCAATATTTGCAATACTGAACGTATATAACTAGTGTTAAGAACAATGGGGGGGGCAAGTACCTTAGTACAGATGAAATGCACAATAGGGTTACACAGCAATCGCTGGAGGACAGTGTGCCCCCTTTCACTCAGATAGTGAGCCCTGGGAATCCTTATAACAAGGTCACACCATGCCAACAAAGCCTATAGCTATGCCTGTTTTTACTACAGCATAGCACAGACAGAGCAAAAGAGAAACTACTGGCAATACTAGGTCACCTGGTGTGAGAAAAAAAAATGTGTCCCTACTCGGGCACTGGGAACCCTGTGTTTGCCGGGGGTGGGGAGGACAGCAGCATGATTTCCACCATTGTGCTGCTGCTGGGCAGGGAATAGTTTTTTTTTAAACCTTACTTGGGGCTAACTATGGCTCTTCAGGGGTCTGAGGAGCCTAAACTCCCTCTGCAGCCCTCCCTGAGGTTTGAAGAAAGTTGTAAACAGTAAAAAGAAAAAAGAAAAAAAAACACTTCCTATTTCAGGCTGAAACCCATAAGTGGGTTTGGGTTTTGTTTTGTTTACACTTTACAACATTCCCAAGTCTTAGAGAGGGCTGCAGAGGCTGTCACTGGCTCTCCAGACCATCTAGAGAACCATAGCAACCGCCAGGTACGTTTTTGAAAAAAAATTTCCCTGCCCAGAAGCAGCACGATCATGGAGTTTGTGCTGCTACGGATTACTGGGCCATTCCCCTTAAAGTGAAATCACCCCCTGGTGGGTTGTGACCCACCAGTTTGGGAAACAAAACTTTGGACTATGTTGAAGAAGCTCATGACAGCAATTGGGCAACATTCCAATTCACAAGAGGAGAAACAATGGAATGAGGAAGAACAACAGCATGACTTTTATGATACAAAGCAACACAGAAAAGAGGCAGACTCAGCAGTATCTACACAGCTAAATACAAAGTTGTTTTTGAAAAAACAACAACACTGGAGTATATCCCAGGCATTAGGGATGGAGTGACAAACATCCAAATAAATTCAGGTATTTATGATTTGCCATTTACAAATCTTGACAGTTCAGTTTTGTTGAAGCTTTAACGCTTACTTTGGTTTTTATGATGCTTTCAATATCACATGAAGCACAGTAGCTATTTACACATGGCTTCCCAACTGCATTAGTGTTGGAATTGGTTGGCACATATTCTGCCCATGGCAGTCAGAAAAGTAAACTTAAAAAAAAACATAATAGTAATTTCTTTTGAGCCTTCATTCAGATCCATGCCAGCTGTTCCCCCAGGGACTAGAGTTTCCTAACCATCAAGAAGCTGTGTGTAAACAACTGTCCTGATTCTCAAGTTGTAGGCCACGGTTGAGTTGATTCAATACATACTGCACTGAGAAAAGCATGCCAGTACAACATTTGGAGATCAAGAACTCTACTCATTATTGCTGCCCTGTGAAAGCACCTACTGTGACTTGATGCAATTCACGCTGCCATGTTCAAGGTGCCTTTCGTTTTGCTTGAGATAAACTATGATCCATGTTTTTATAACAAAGGAAATCATTTCAGATACCATCAGCAGTTAACACTTCCTGCAATAACTAAATAAAAAATAAAGTTTCTTATGCAGCCTTGTACTCATAAAAGCAACGATGCAGTTTGTTTTTAATGATTCTGTATTTTCCATCAACAGTTCTAGTATTTTATGAACTGCTTGGAATTTTAGAAAAAGAAATATGTACAGACATGGTGTGCAGGGTGGAGGCCTGGAAAATTCAATGTTTTTTAGAAGGCAGTCTACCCACCAAAACTACGTTCCTTCCGGCTGACATTGCCATGACAAACTCCCCACAAGTCTCAAGAGTTGCAAATTTTACATCACCCTACCAGTTATTCCTGGCTCCAAGCTTTGTGCTATAGTGGACATTAATTTTGAGACTTTTAATTATGCAAGCATTTACATTAGATACCTCTGCATGTTAAAAATAATACAAAACCACAGACATTCTTATGCATACACATACATGCCAGAATACTATACAAACCAAGTCACTGGGAAAAGGGAAAAAACACCAAACACGGCTTTTATGATTCTTAGTAGAACAAGTTTTCTCTCCCCTCAAGTACATTCTTACTAGCATATAGCTCTATTTTAAATTTTTCTTTATTACAGCTTTTCAAAAGCGGGATGATGAATTACTACTCTAAGGCTGCTCCAGCAGGATTTAACAAGTATAATATAGAATACTAGTCACAGCACATGTCTGGGTGGAGTAGAGAAACCTCAGAAATGCGGCACACTAAGCCAGAAGTTGGACTCCATGCCAAACAACCCTATCATGTGCCCATCAGATGCATTTTGACTAAGAAGCAGCACACTGTATGCTCAATTATCTGAAGAGGAGCCATCTCAGACCTATTCTGCCTGTAACTGGCAGGCACATGAAGCCTATCAGGCATCACAGTTGAACGCAAGTCAAACAATCCAGCAGTAAAATGCCAAGGAAATGCAATGAAATGGCTGAATTATAGGAGTTGGCCTACATACAAGGTGGTGAGCGAAGCTTCAAGGTGGGATGTTTTGTTAAAAGGTGGCAATGATTCTAGAAACAATGTTATTTTCTGTGCTAAGACAATCAGTACTGACAGCTCAATACTAACCTGTGCCTCCAGATAAGTGATAGCAGCCCCAATAGGGCTACTCCAAACTGCACCAGCAAAACTCCAAGTAGCCTATGCAAGGCTGACCAGGCCAAGGGTGGGAGGTAAGATCCAGTATAAGAGCGCAATCCTAAACTGGAGTTAGGCCGGCATAAGCTAAGCCAGCAAAGTTTGGCCAGCATAAGGCCTACCATAAAGCATGTTTGGACTACCCTAGGAGTCAGGAGGGATGGCTCACGTCTGTGTGCTGGCCTCTCTGACTCGGAGGGTGGTCCACACATACTTTACAGTGTCCCTTGTGCTGGCCAGACTTTGCTGGCTTAGTTTGCCTAAACTGATGCCTAACTCAGTTTAGGAGTGCGCCCTAAGTGATGGATCCTGTCTCCACATGCCTCCGTGGGCTGGCCTACTCTTTCTTTCTCTGCCCTCCCCAACCTCCCCAAACCTCCACGCCGACCTAACTTAGATGACCTTACCTGGGGGTGAGTTGTGGTGCAGGAAGGCCGGTGTGCGTCCTCACCTGCTCTGGATCGGCAAAAACATGCTTTAAGGTGCATTTGCGACACACTGAGATCAGCACAGGGGACCTAAACTGGCCTAACATGAAGTTAGAATTGCACCCCAGGACTGATTCTAGCAAAGCAAAATTGCATAATTGAGTACTTTGTGAATACCACATTATTGCACACCTGACAGTAGCGCACTAGCCACATATTCTATAATTTTAGTATTAATTCACCTATGCGTAGTAATTCCAAAATCCTACCTGTCCCAATGGAAATAAAGGTTCAAAATGATGACTATCATTGGGTATCAAATGTGAAATGCATATCAGGGAGGTCATATCTAGTGCATAGAACAGAATTACTTTATTATTACAATATTTCTTATACAACATTCAACTTAGATTCTTGCAATATGTTATACATACTGTATCTAGCTTTCCACCTTTTATTGCTTATTTAATTATAGTAAGTAGCTTGTTTATTTGCAAATTCAAACACACATACACAACACTATCTAATGCTTACTGGCTTCTTTTCTACCAAAAGCTTGGTGAAAGAAGAAACATATTAATGCTACCACTAAAATTACATATCTGTGAAAAGTTAAGGTTTTTTCCCCTGATTTTAACACCAGTGAGAATTCTTCTTAGCCATTTCTGCCTCATAATTCCCAGATGAAAACAAAGCAGGCAAATTTAAACTGAAATAAACACAGTGTCAGATCAGTTGCTCCACTTCTGTACTGGAACTATCATTTCCATATTTGGTAACAAGATATTGTTACCACTGATGATCTTATGTTCAAAAGAGATGCAGCAGAATAAATTCGACATTCCAAATCGAATTGTTTATAAAGCCACATATGTTCAGTTGCCATGAGTAAATATGTGCGGGCGCGCACGCATACACCGACAGTCCAATCTACACATGTTTACTTAGGAGAAAATGTCACCACGATCAATAGAATTTACTCACAATGAAGACTGCACAACTGGTACCAACACTATTAGTTAAAAGCATTTTCAAAGAAATCCAATTTTAACCTACACCTAATTTATGGAAGCTAGTTTTCTACTTAGTACGTACACAAAGCAGGGATTGTGTGTTTCTTCTCATAGCAGAATATCTATTAAAATGACAGATAGCCAAACAAAAGAAATCAATCCTCAGCTCTGTTTTCAACTTGACCCTTTTAATTTTCTCATTACACTGTTATATGTAAACAATGAGCTTTGCCAACTTTACGACAGTTTCTACAGAACGCCTTAAATGTTAGTGAAAATTTGTTACAACAGGTTTATATCCTGTCCACATATGAGATTTGCTTCATAGTAACTGTTCAAGAATGTGAAGTGAATTCTCCATTTACGTATCTACCCTCAATATTTTGAATCTCCCTGATGACACGCATTCTTGTGTTACACCTTCACACAAAAATAATGCAAGAAGCAGTTTATGGTAACTCTGCATATACCTTTGACATAAATAGCACACACCTGTGCTGTGTAGAATTTCTATTAGTGGTAGTTATAAATTTTTTGTTTTAGATCTTACTTAATATAACTCCAGACACCATATGATTGTTATTCTCTTTCCTGGCTGACAGTCCCTGGGGTTAAAATAGGAAGAACACGTGGAATTCACAGCGCAATCCAAGCGCACCGTAGGACCAACACAAGAGACTTGCGTCAGCCCAACGCAGTCATGCACGTGACGTAAAGCATTTGCATGCCAGTACAAGATGCACAGCGTTGACACAAACACTTGTGCCGATGTTATAGCACCCTGTCCATGTTCAGCCAGTGCAGCAGCTCTTCTGGGCGGGGAAGAGGGTGGGACGGGGCAGGGGTGGGCGGGCTGGACCAGAGAGGTGGATGGAGTTTGGACGCAGCCATTAGGCTGCATCCAAGCCCCCGTCCCCGGGCTGTGCAGCTTGCTCAGACCTGCATCTGCTATAGTTACAGAAAACAACCCTGGAGTCCCTGAGGCCTTTCATCAATGCCTTCACTCACTTCTCCATGGTCTTAAGATTAAAAAAAAAACCCACTAAGAAACAAACCGCTAGTCTTGTCACCATATTCTGAACCAACTGAAGTCTAAATACTTTTCACAGGCAACCCAGTGTATAACTTATAGCACAGTCCTGGGCACATCCTGCTCAGAAACACAGCCCACTGTGTTCTGTGAAGCTTACTCCCAGGAAAGTTTGTATAGCATTGTAGTAATCGTGATGCAAAATGTGAAGTGCAAGTATTACTTGATCCAACAATCTTCATCAACATTTAGGGAAGCCAAAATCACTTATAACGAAGAGGTGCATCCAGAGTTGCGCAAGTAAAAAGAAGGTTGCACAAGGGAACTTCCCCATTCCCTCTTCCCCATAGCAGCTTCCTGCACTCCCAAGGAAGGGGTTAAAAGTCTGCGGGTCCAAGAATCCTCCAAAAAAAGAGAAAAAAAATCAACCAACTCAAGTAAGGGCACTTTCTATGAATACAGCTCTGCTCACAGAAAATGTTGCTGCTCCATTTCGGCCTATTCTTTCCTCTGCCTGAATCCACAGGCTATCCTGTTCTTGGCCTTCAAAAGTGACTTTTTCAGGCACAGAATTGTATTGTGGAGAGAATGGGGTAGAGATGTTCCCCTTATGCAAACTTCCTTCCTGGACACAAACCAATATAGACTAATAGCCACTGTCACTTTGAATAATCTTTTTACTTAGACTGATTCACATGGTTTGGAAGTAGTGGATATTTGATCTGAATTCAGGCCCTTTCTTTTCTGAAAGTTCCTTCAATTCAGAGCACAATCCTAACTTGAGTTAGGCCAGCGGAGTTAGGCCAGCAAAGTTTGGCCTGCAGAAGGGCCACCGTCATTCAACCACTCAGGGAGGATGGTGCACATCTGTGTGCTGGCCTCTCTGACTCCGAGAGTGTCCAAACATACTTTACGGTGGCCCTTGTGCCGGCCAAACTTTGCTGGCCTATGTGCCGGCCTAACTCCAGGTTAGGATTGCGCTGTCATAAGAACATAAGAAGAGCCCCATTGCATCAGGCCAAAGGCCCATCTAGTCTAGCTTCCTGTATCTCACAGTGGCCCACCAGGTGCCTGGCAGTCATATCCTCATCAGTGGAACAGCTCCGAGAGACTTCTTGTTTAAAGTTGAACAGCCAATTCTGAACTAATGCTAACTACATGAGAGCCTAGTTAGGACATTTCCACTGCCAGCTATGGAATGATTTGTATGTTGGTTCTTTGCATCCCAACTGCAAATAGAACTTTCTTGACTACAAGCACAATTCTCACATCAGTGTCACTATGCATAAACTAGGCACTTAACACCACAACAGAAACAGTGACTGCGCTGATGGACTTTTTTTAAAGATCACATTCAAATTAGTTTCTAAGTTGTGTTTTTAAATGCATACACTAAAGTACATGTGAACAAAAATGGCAAGATGTTAAAAGTCCAGCAAAATGAAGAGCACTTGCAGAAGGCAAGCTTGCCAGAGTCTTCATTTCTTATGGTTCTAGGCTTCTTCCATGGCAAATTACTTGATCGCCATCCCTGGCTCCAAGGCAGAACTTTTCAAATCAGCTTGATTAGTGATGTCATCAGGGGAATTTGCCAACCATATGCCTGAAATATGATCTTAGCATTGGCAACGAAATTAGGACGACTGCTTTTAAAACCACTGTTTCCTCCAGAAACTGAAATAGTCTTCAATTAGACATGCTTACTGAGTTGGCAAACGTCCTCTGCCCTTACATGCAACCGATTCTGCTCTTAACACAAGGCAGAACATCAGATTCTTTGGAACAAGCTCTCAGCTTCTTTGGAGCCGAAAGTGTTGAAAAATAGTAAACCAGAAGGGGGGCTTCTGTCCACACCCAGCAGGGGGCTTCATTAGGGTACCAAGGATACTGCATCCATTTGTATTCTCTATTGTCTTTCCCTCCCTCCCTCCCTCCCAGTTTTACTTCTGCAGCAGCTTTTATAATTTTGAAAAGGCAGTACAGACACAGAAGCAACCAGAAGCTTTAAAAGGTCCCCAACTTGCTTCCTTGTTTCCCCACTTACCAGATCTCAAAAGGAATCTAACCCTGAAGCAATGGGACTTGCAATGTTATAATTCTGAAGGCATACACAGTCCATCTATTTTCATTTTTTTTAAAGAAGAAAATCAGCAAATACAGTTAATCATCCCCAAGGAAGTAATTTCTGTTTAGTAAAAAAATAATTTGGCTGTGAGCCAATATATGTTGTTTTTCCATCATTCAGAGAGAGAGAGAGAGAGAGAGAGACAGACAGACAGACAGACAGACAGAGAGGCCCAAGCAAAAGTAACAGGCAGGATGAATTAGTGGTAATTCCTATCCATATTGCTTACATTAAACTTTCCTTAACCAGGCAAAGAACCCAATCAAAAGGGCTCTATCGCCCGTGGTACTTGCATACACCCAGCATTGAGGATCAGTTATGGCACCAGTCGGTGCTGTCGCTCAGCGTGGGTGGTATGGGCGGACAGCACTCCAGCAATGCCTGCCAGTGCTAAAGCCAGTCAGGGCAGGGGGAAAGTGGGGAGGGGCTGGAACTGGGTGGGAGGAGGGAAGGAGCAGGTCCGTGCAGGGGCTGCATATCCCCTGCACTGGGCTGGGCTGCCGAACGCAGTGCTGCTCCAGTCTCCACCAACAAAATAGCTGGCGGAGAGTGGAGTAGCCCCACTGCGGGAGCAAGGGCCTTATTCGGGGGAAGCTTCGGAACGGTCCCTTCCCCCAAAAATACCCTGACGGCTGTAGCAGCTCCAGTAGAAAACAGAAGTAGCAATTTTGGCCCCACTGCTCCTACAGGATGGCTCCTACTGGATGGCTCAGGATTGGCTGTAAATGTATACATCATCGCTAGGTTGCAGACACCTCACACTCCAAATCTTATTAAGTCTGCTAAATTCACGTTTTAGGTAATTTTGCTTATGAGATATGGCAATTCAGTGAATGTGGGATGGAGAGATATAGCCACTGAAAAAGTATTATTTCTATTCCTATAGTTTACAGTTCACCCAATAAGAAAAGCAGAGCCAGCGGGAAGAAAGGGGAACAATCCCAGTTGGAACAGGCTCATTCCTGCTCCCTGTGCATTTTTTTTTTAATCAGACACTTGACTTGTGCCGAAGTGGACTTTAGGAGCACGTGGTTGCTTCAAAACAATTTTGCAGAATAAATACAAATGCAGGGAAAGAATGAACTTCCCCGTTCCATGCAAAATTCAGTTCTCACCAGGATCACTTCCCCCCAAGATGTATTTTAGAAAAAGGAGGTCATTTCAATCAGAAACACACGTGCATGCTTGTGTAGTTGGGTCCTGAGACTGCTGTGCAAAATGTGGTTGCGTCAGTGTGAAATGCCTGAGGATAAATTCTTCCTTTTCAGTTCTAGTATGCAGTCTTACACCAAAAACTAAACAAAAATCTAGCATGCAACAATATAGAAGCCACTCCCCCCCCCTCTCTCTCTCGTTGGTTTTATATTTCCCCACTTGGAATCTATGCTTCTCTCTTCCTCTGAGGGTGAACAAGCTTTATCTTCTTCATTTTTGATAGAGTATGGTAATTTTAAAGGGTCATTAGCAACCCCACAAAGGAGCCTCTTAGGACATGAAAAGGTAAACTCCTGCTCTTTCCATTGCTGGTGGGCACATTTTGTTTTAAAAAGGATGAACTCACAGCAATCAGGCTTTTTCTTCCACTAAAAAGGGAAAAAATGTTTGGAGACTTCTTCCTGGATGGTAATCCATTGCAAACCCTACACTGGCTTGGAGGACCTGTCAGAGTTTACCGATATTGTACCAGTCAATGTTAACCACATGGCTCATCTTACTGCCAGGCCAGAATTGAGATGAATTAATCCCTTCTGACTCCAAATTTTTATAATTCCTCAATAACCCAGCCATCTTCAAGTTGAAGCTGGTTCAAACCATCCGGCATTAATAGCTGGCAGCTTGTCTAGACATCTGCCAAGGGACTGCCAGTTTAACAGGGCAGCATGTAGATTAACCACTTGCCTGATGGCAGAATGAAAACATGTTCCTATTAGATAGCACTTGCCGCCAGGGTAAATTTCTGGGCAAGTGTGTATGTGCCTCTGTCCTCTTGACACCAGCCAGAAGTGTGAACTTTGCAACTGTCAAATTTGGAGTGATATCCAGAGTGAACAGTATGTTTGTGCCACTCAGCTTGGAACAGCTGCTGTCCTTATGTAGAAACCTGGCAAACAGGGAGGCAATGGGGAAGGCAGAGGTATGGTGCAAGACAAACTGGAGGGCAGACCAGGCACAGCACCTAGTGATTAAAAAACTGGCATTTGCTTTTCTATTCCAGCTTCACCCTTGAAACAGGGACAAACTGCCAAAAGGCAGACAGAAGGACACTGAGTGGGGAAAGCCTCCCTCTCAGTAGGTTCAAAAGCCCTAAAAAGTAGGTGTTCCCTTAAACCAGTGGTTGCTAAACTCATGACCACTAGGTTCCTAAAACCCCTTTCCAGTCGTGAGCTGCGCTTACCATTCTGTGCAAACGCCACTCCATTTTCAGGCAGAACTGGTGGCAGGGGCGCTCAGTCGTGCCTATGCCCAGAGTCCTGCTGCACATCCTTCTGGGACACCCAGGCATAGATGCAACTGCCCAGAGAGTTCCTGCCACCAATTCTGCTTGAAAATGGAGCAATGTGTGCAGGGAACGGTAAGTACAACTCATATAGGGATAGTGTGTCCAAAACTCGTATCCGGCCTACAGGCCAGAGTTTGGAGACCCATGCCTAAAACCAAACAGTGGCAGGACTTGGCAGCCAGGTATGTGGCAACCTGCTGTCTCCTAAATAAATACAGACCAAGCCAGCAAAACCATAGAGAAAGTTACTCTAAAGGTGGAATAATATATCAAAACCATGTAAGGGGAATTGCAAAGGTAGAATAAAACATGGATGAATTTACAAAAAGTGACCAAAAGAGAGGGGTGGTAGTAAAGGGTAGCAAGGACACTAAACGGCAAATGGAAAATAAAACAAACCTAGATATGTCTCAGGGCGCAATCCTAACCAACTTTCCAGCACTGACATAGCTATGCCAATGGGACATGTGCTGCAACCTGCAGTTGGGGCGCAGTCAAGGAGGCCTCCGCAAGGTAAGGGAATGTTTGTTCCCTTACCCCAGAGCTGCACTGCTCTTACCCCGGTGCTGGAAAGTTGGTTGGGATTGCGTCTTCACTGGGAATTAGCTCTACCCTATTGATTCATGCAGTTCCAGGATCCCGCCCCTTGTAGCAATGTAGTGGGCATCCAATGCTTCCAAACAGCTCTTGGCAAATGTGCATCAGAGAAGACTCTGAATAATAAGTAGGGGTGGCTTTTGTTGTTAAAAACACACCACACCACCTTTTTGGTGTTAAAAAAAGTCCAAATAAAAACACAAAACATATTTTGGTGTTTTAAGATATTTTCCAATCTATTAAATAGATTATTTTTGTTTCCAATTAGAAATAATACTGTGGCTGCATGTGCTGACACTACCTCACCTACCTAGTACATTTTCCAAGTGTTTAAAATTAATAAAAATGCACTTGGAATGAGAATGTAGAATAAAAACACGACACCACTTTTTAACTTTCAAATCACAACATTTGTGAAAAAATGACACCATTTTCAAACACCCCTAATAATAGCAGAAAACTGCATTTGCACTATCTGAAGTTTAGAGAAGTTTCTTACGTGCCACACACAACTGGGCGAGTGTCTATTTTAGTTACACATACAGACAACTTTGACAAGAACAAGCAGAGCAATTATATTTTGCTAAAGCAGGCACTTGAACCCAAGGTGTCGTCTCAAATGCTTCCCACATAATGGAAACTTCTGAGCAGCTTCACCAGGAGCATTTCCTCATAAAGCTACAGCGCCAGAGACAGGCTGCATTTCTGCCGTCTCCTTTTACAAGCAGGCAAGCCGAGCAGGTGGGAAGCAAGCAGTGCTACAACAGCATCAATCCCCCAAAGAGCAATGGCAGCAGCTTCCCAAGACTGTCGCTGTGAGCCAGTGCCAATTGTTATTCTCCCTCTACACATTTTTTTTATAACGTAATGTTATTGGCTTAGAAAACCTTTTACATGCTGTATTGATCATGCTAATATTGTAGTAGAAGACATGCTGTCTTATACTAGTTACGTTTTAATGGTGCCGGCAATAACTATATTACACGTGTTTGAAACTGTATTGTTTCTTCTCTTGCCTCCCTGCAATTTTTTTTAAAATGCTCCAATACTGCAGGTACATATAACTTCCACAAAAGGATTTTTTAGGATAAAATCCTAGGTGCTCTTTGGGCCAACACAAGTCTCCTGTGCCGGCCCCTGAGTGTCACAATCGCACCATAAAATGCATTCATGACGACTCAGGAGTGGTATTTGGAGGGTAGTACAGAGGGTTGGGGAGGGCAAGGGAAGATGAAATGGGGCATGGGGAGGGCGGGCTTTGGGCAAACCGGCCCAGGGAGGGTGGTGGGACCAGCCTTGCCAACATATGCCAGATCCAAACCCCCATCCCCGGGCCTCTCAGAGTTTTGTCAGCAATTTCACTGGCGCAGCTCCGTTGGGACAGCTGCTGCGTGACACAGGGCAAGGGGGATACGTTCTTCTTGCCGTGGCTTGCAAAGCATTCAGCCTCAACCCCTGGCTGGATGCGACTCGGGCAAGTTAGCCTCCCTGTTCCAGTGTGGAGTTAGGATTGGGCAGTTAATCTAAAATAATGACATTAGTTGTCATTAACCAACACAGAAACCTGGGAGAGTGAAAGCTGATCACATAGAACAACATGGTCCACAGAAGTACAAGTTCTCTTCCCAACTGGAGCCATGAGCACAAATCATACAGGATGTCACTGTTTCCAACTACTTTTAATAAAAAGGCATATTATATATGCCTATTATAATGTGTATTACATTCGTATTGAGGAATCTACTCAGAACTTTCCAGAGCTCCAAAAGTGTGACCCCACGCTCAGTGTTTTAAGTTCTAATTTATGTCATTAAATTACATAATGAGAAAAAGGCACTCCAAAGAGTGATAAAGAGGGCACAAAAGATCATTGGATGTCCTCTTTCCTCACTGGAGGATTTGTATAATATGGGATATAGTAGGAAGATACAAAAAATCTTGAGAGCTTCTTCACATCCGGGTCACTCGATGTTTGAGATCTTACCGTCAGGAAAAAGATATAGAGTGTTGAAAGCTAGGACAAGTAGATTTAAATATAGTTTTTACCCAAGTGCGGTGATCAGGCTAAATGCAGAGTTTTGAATCTGGTGGTCTTAACAAATGTATACCTCATGGTTGTATGGTACCTATATCCATATTTTTTTAGTGTTGTTTTAATTGTTATTTGTATATGTTATTTGGTGTTGTCCAGCTATATGATGTGAAGAGCACCTCATTTCGTTGTTCTCATATCTTGAGTACAATGACAAATAAATTTCCATCCATCCATCCATCCATCCATCCAATTTATGTCATTAGATGAAGATGCATCTAATGACATTAAACAGGAAAAAAAGTCGTCAACGTAGCATTCAAAGAAACCCATTAAGGGCACAATCGTAACCAACTTTCCAGCACTGGCATAGCTGTGCCAATGGGGCATGTGCTGCATGTTTTGGATTCAGGGAATGGTTGTTTCCTTACCTCAGAGTTGTATTGCCCTTACCCCGGTGCTGGAAAGGTAATTTGGACTGCGCCCTAAGAATGCAATCCTATTCTCACTTACCTAGGAGTAAGCCCCGCTGACTATAATAGGACTTACTTATGAGTAGGCATAAACAGGATTGGGCTCTAATTGGTAAATCACTTTTTAAAAAAATACTATCATTTTTTAAAAAAGACTATCATTATACTTGATACAAATCCTTGTACCTGGAAAACTTTGTCTCGGGATGCAATCCTCTCCAACATTCCATCGCCAACACAGCTGCAATGCAGCCCTGAGATAAGGGAACAAGCTTACCTTGAGGAGGCTCTTGTGACTGCCTCCACACTGGGGGATTCTGTGCACACCCTGTTGGCACAGTTGAATCAGTGCTGGAAAGTTGGATAGAATTTGGCCCAACAGCATTCACAATGCTCCATTCAGTGCATCAGATTAAATCATAATCATTGGATTAGGGACTATCTGACAGTAACATCAGGAGCAAACAGCTCGTTTTGCAGGTGTGTTTGGAAACTTACAGTGGAAGAGTGAGGCAGCCGTTTAATTCCTCGAGGCTGTGAGCCAGCAAGGACCATCCATTTTACAGAAATGGACTCTGCTCAGAAATTACTACATTATCCAGCCCTTGGGCCACTTCAACAGACTATGTTTTTGTATGAATATTGCTTCTGGGTAGGAAAAGCACATGCACTTCAAAACATGCAAGAGCATGTGTCAGCTTTAACGCATGTATACATAGTGGGTATCTGCTGCATTGCAGTGCAAAATCGACACACGCTGTTGTCAGATGCAGTTGCAGACAGGACGTTTTTCCACTTAGAAGCAACAGCTTCTAAGCTTCTTTCATATGTGAAAACTGTTTTGTGGGACATGGTCCTTTGTACTTTTTTTTCCCCTTCAGGGTGTGTGAAGGAGCCCAGCAGGTGCAGGTAACTTACTCAAGATGGCACAAGTTTCACAACATAGTTGCAAAAGCTGAAACAGGGGAGAAAGAAGGATTGGGAACTGACTGAACAAGACTGGCCAGAAATGTTCCAGAAGTAAGGCTTCTGTACTATGTAACTATGTAAGTGGTGCTCCTTTGAAACTATTGACTTGCCATTACTTAACAATAATAATACAGCTATCATGTAAGTAATTGTGTAGCCCATGTTTCAGCATTATTCACTGGGGGAAAATGCTGTGTTCTCCTTGCTAACAGTCAGAACAAAAAGAACACAATCCCAGAGTGAGCAGAAGCAGTGTCCTTTGATCTCTGCACGTAGCAAACGTTGGAGCTATGAGTAAGTAATTCCTAGCCACTTGAAAAGCCAAATATTTAAAACTGTTGTCCTTTGAAGAAAGAACTGACTGAAGTACAATCAATAGCTTTCTTATTGTAGACAAATTATTACCCACTATATATGATAGATGGGAAACATCAAGGTTGGTCTGTTTTCCCATTTAACACCTCATTTATGTATAGCTGTCCATACTGCCATAATTGAATGACAGAGACAGTCATGTAGAATTATTTGGATCAGTTAATCCAAAACATCCACTCTTAGTTAAGATCACCAAGAGAGTCTCCAAACAAATATTAAATGAAAGGTCAGACGAACAGAATCCACCAACTCTTGCCATTTGACCACACTGTTTAGGACTAAAACAGAGTGGTCCAACTGCAATTCTGAACACTTTTACCTGAGAGTAAACTCTATTTTAAACATCAGGAAGGCCTGCAGAGGGCAGATGTCCCTGGGTGCCCACAGCATCACGATCGCAGCAGCGCCATCAGGACACTGATTACCAGGCTCCCCTTAAGGGGAAATGGACCATTTTTTTTCTTCCTAATAGTGGGTCACAACACACAACTTCGGGAAGTGCTGATCTACACTGTATGTTAGTGGTTCCCAAAGTGTGGGTCAGGACCCACCAGTGGGTTGCAAGCCAATTTCAGGTGGGTCACGAAGCACCTAGGGCAGCCATATTGAAAATATGGGAAGATAGGATGCTGGAAAGGGGGAGGGCTGTGGGGTTGTTTTGCTTGTGTCAAAGTTGTAAATAGGCTTTCCCCCCCCCTTTCTGGTTCACTTTGCTATTGGAAAATGGCTGAGAAATAGCCCAATTTATTGCTGCTTTCTCAGGAATGTTTCAGGTGCTGGTATCACAATGATGGCACTTCTGGCCATGACATCACTTCTGGTGGCTCCCAAACAGATTGTCATTCTAAAAAGTGGGTCCTGGTGCTAAAAGGTTTGAGAACCACTGCTGTATGTTAATCTTTCTACTTCTCTTCTCTCACAATCTCTCCTTACCTCTCTCAAGCTCTCCTGCACTCTTTTAATTTCTTATAATTGTATCTTAGGTATGGCTTACCTTAGGTTGATCCATGACCCAGTTGGGGTCCCAGTTCATTGGCTCAGTCATTTAAGACAACTTGATCTAGTTCAGTTTGCGGTGATATTGTTCATTACAGAGAACAGGCTCTAAGACTACCTATAATAGACTTACATGTCCTACATTGATTATACTAATCCACAATCAAATGGATTTTCAGAGCAAAATAAAAATAAAAAATAAAAAAATTGCCTGTTCAAAATTAGGACTGCCAGTAAAGAGCTTTTTCTCATGCATCACTCAACATGGTGCAAATCCATTCTTCTGTATTTATTTCTTTTTTCTTCATGTTATGTTAGCCTTCCCCCAAGGACCTTGACAGCAGCATGCATGGCTCTCCTTTTGTCCTCACAACAATCCTGTGAGGTAGGCTAGGTGAGAAATAATGACTTACCTCAGTTTACCCAGTAAACTTCATGGCTGAGCAGAGTTCTGAACTCAGGTCTTCCAAGTCTAGCAGTCTAACCACTAGATAAAGTGAGAGGGAACTATTTTAGGTGATCATATTCTTTTTTTAAATGACAACAGACAGTACTCCTTGAGCACGGTAGATTAAGGTAAACTTGTGATGCAATGCTGATCCACAATTAAACTATGGTTTAGTGAAGAGATTCCCAATCTCTGTGGGGCACGCTCGGCAGTGTGATTGTGATGCTCCGCGGGCTGTGTGTAGTTTTGCTGGGGTGGTGGTGGCTCCCATCCACCCTTACCTGTTTTACACAGATTTTAGAGTCTTCTGAGGTAGCAAAACCCAGGAATAAGTGCCAATGACATAATCACATCATGCATCATCAGCAATCATTTCCAGGTTATGTGACAGGAAACAGCAGGAGAAGGGCATCGCTTTGATGTTAAATTTGGGAAGCACTGGTTTAATATGCTAGCACAAGCCCCTGGCTTGCATGCGAGAAGGAGAAGGCTTGCATTCCTTGCTTAATACAAGCTGGGATTTGCTGGGTTTGGATGCAACCAATAAACCTTTGGGTGGGATGACAAATCTCCATCTGTTTTCAAGCGTGCACAGAAGCTGCACATTTTATCCCCTTGCACACAAAGGGGAGCAGCATGCAAGCCTAAGGCTCCTGCTCGTAATAATAGTGAAACCATAATTTAGCATGGTGTCTAAACCCACCTATAAAAAAGGATGTCACATCTACATAGGAGATAAAATATTGTCCGGATCATAAAGCTCACTATTCAAGAAACCAATACAAACGTTGCCTAACTGAGCACCATCATTTTCCATGAATGTGAACTTTATATATTCAAAAATGTACCTGTGATAAATGACTTGTAAATAATAAAAACGTTCCTGCCTTTAGCTTTGATATTCAAATTTTTACACAATAAGGGATATCTGCACGTAGCATTTTAAATGTCCAAAGTGGTGCACATGAATTATCTTAAAATAGTCCTGTGAGGTTGGCCAGTAGTAAACTGCAGTGGCTGAGGCCATTAAGTATATTTCATGGTCTAGATAAAATCTGAATCATAAACTTCCCAGCTCACAGTCTACAGTCTTTACCATGATGTCATAATGGGCCATAGTGCAGTTAAAAAGGTAAAAGTTTCCCCACGACTGAATGGTCTAGTCGTGACCGACTGTAGAGGGCGGTGCTCATTTCCGTTTCAAAGCCTGTAGAGTCGGCGTTTTGTCCAAGGACAAGCTTCTGTGGTCATGTGGCTGGCATGATTCTACACCGTAGCGCACAGAACACTGTTACCTTCCCACCGAAGTGGTCCCTATTTATCTAATTGCATTTAGGTGCTTTCAAACTGCTAGGTTGGCAGGAGCTGGGACAAGCGACAGGAGCTCACTCCGTCACGCAGTCTTGAACTCCCAACCTTGCAGTCGGAAAGCCCAGCAGCAAGGGTTTAACCCGCTGTGCCACCACGTCCCTCCAACCAACCAACCAACCAACCAACTGCATAGTGCAGTTAGATACATGTAATAGAAGCAAAGTTTTGGAATAGGGCAATAGAGAAGCGGAAAATCAATAGTTACCGAAGGAAAGAATTACTGGTAGCTGTTTTTGGTTAAAGTCATACAAATAACAGGCTGCAATCCTGTACACCAGAGCTTTTCAAACTGGGGGTCGCAATGCCCCAGTCTGAATGCCTCTGCCCCTCTGCTTTCAAGTGGCGGGGGCAGGGCAAAGGCAGTGATACAATCCCCAGGATCATGTCACTACCTCGAGCGACAAGGGCTGCAAATGCCTTACCTGTTGCTGTGCCAGGCTCCACAGGATGGGGGGAGCTCTTCAGAAGCCTCCTCCAGAGGGCTCCCAGCTCCCTCAGAGCATGGCGCAGGTAAAGCATTTGCAGCCCATCGCCTCAGGCAGCGATGCGATTTTGGGGATCATGTCACTGCCTCTGCTCTGCCCTCGCAAGCACTGACAGCAGCTCAAACCACTGCTATACACTCTTACCTGGGAGTAAGCCCCATCAAATGGGATTTACTTCTAAATAAATACGCATTGGATTGTGCTGCAAGATTATTAGTTCCAAATATATTGCGCATTTTCAGTGTAGGAAGCAAATCTACTACTTTTATTAGCAACTAATCCTAATGAAGGAAACTTTTTCCAAGTCAGAAGATGAACAACAAATATTTACAAGGATTATGACAGTTGTAAAAAGTGATATCCATCTCATTTACGCAGACGTTACTTGGGAGGACAGTAGTAAACCGCACTCTTTTGTAGAAGAACTTTCAGACCCTTGCGATCAAATGACTAAAATAAGATACTAAGCAACCGTTTGTTAAATGATCAAATGTCAAGGCCCTAACCAAATTCTGCGAACTTGTCTGTTTTCATTCAATCTACAGTATTCTTCAAAACCTTTTAACTTTTGTTCATTCGTTGTCTGGCATCTTCAAAACTTTTAAATTACTCAGCTATGAGTAATGAGCATACTGCGATACACAGCAGTAAGTAGAAACTGAAATTCAAATGTGGACAAACCAAGTCAGCTAATATAACCTACCACTCAATAAGAACCTTCGCCACACAATGCAAATAAGGCAAATTGAAAAAAATGTAAACTTAAAAATTAGTTAAAAATTAGTAAACTTTAAAACTGTATTAGGAAAATATTCAAATATGAGGTGAATATAACCTAAATCAGTATAATACATGCACATTTAAAACAGGCCAAGTAGAATCACGTCAATATAAAGTAAAAATAAAGGGTCCCATGGCACTCAGATGACTAACAAACTTATGGTAAAGGGGCATTTAAAAACTTGGCAAGTCTTCAAATATAAAGTCTACAACCAACTGTGCCACATTGGTATGACACCATTTACAGCCATGATAAAACTTCCCAACACTCATAAAGCTAGCTCAAACAGTGACTAATGACCACTAATCCTCCCTATCTCTTCAATGATCTCTCCTTCCTCCATATATCACACTAGACACTTCACTTTACACAAGTGAATAAACTTTAACAGAAGAAATCAAAAATAATCACAAAAGAACCTGGGGCTATAAATTAAAGCAGAGACAAGCGAGACAATTTGCTCCTAGCGACTGTGATTTGCATCCAAGTTTGTGGTAAAGTGTACTCCATGAAATAATGGAAACTCCTTGAGCTTGTGGCATTACTCAGGAACTGAAGGAAAAGCAGACACAGGGTTTCAGGTTTAACCCAGTCACCTGTCCTACTCCCACAGAGCAGCAGCCAGCTGCCCTACTGCAAAGTTACCTTTGTCTTGTGGGTTATTTCCCATTGAGCACATGGGAAGTAGCTCATTTTCCTCTCCAGACAGTTCCCATGTCACCTCTGATCAAGGGAATGGGTTTCATGGGATTGTAACAATTTTTTGTGGTCAGACTGAGCGATTTAGCACATGTGCCAGGCTGCCAGACCTAGACAGCAACTCTACAGTTATTTTGTAGGAAATCGTGAGCATATAACTACATATTTACAGAGCTATCCAGAGTTTAGTTCCCATACAGCGCGTATTTACATGCTAGGCCACTTTATACTCTCTCAAAGTAACTACAGCCCAAATCTAAAAACTGACCTTGTTCTCTAAAGGTTACCATTTGACTGCAAGTCTGAGTAGTACAGGCACTAACGTGCTTGCAGAAGTTTGGAAAGGAGGACCACTCTGGATGGATGAAGCAGACAGTCTAGAAATGTTTCGACCACATTATTGGTTAAGTCTGTGCACAGTTATTACGCACACATTCAAAAGGCCTTACATCCAAGGAAACAGGCATAATAAACTTGAATTTCAGACGTGTACGTATGTGTGTAAGTAAATCAATCTGAAGTTCAGGACAAGGACAAAGTTAGCAAACTCAGACCCTTCACACCCAGATTCTAAACACCACTTATTTTCAACTTGTATTTTTTTAAATATAATTTCACTCCAAGAAACATACTCATTCACCCACTTGGGCGTAATTGCCACTGAAATAAACTGGATTTCTAGTTCTCTCTCTCTCTCTCTCTCTCTCTCTCTCTCTCTCTCTCTCTCTCTGTGTGTGTGTGTGTGTGTGTGTGTGTGTGTGTGTGTGTGTGTGTGTGTGTGTGTGTGTGTGTGAGAGAGAGAGAGAGAGAGAGAGAGAGAGAGAGAGGACCACGCTTCTAAGTTTACTTTTAGTCAGAACTATGGTCCTCCTCCCTTCTCCCCAAATTCTGTCTACAGGACTTCCAAATGGAATTGAGAACAAAACTACGTGCATCTTATGGTAGTACAAAGTTGTTTCCTGCAGTTTCTTTATGATCTGCTTTAATTATAACTCTTGGTCACATCAAACAAGAACTAATAGCCCCCTTGTTGCCGACTATAGTGACTAATGTAAGCAGAGGGGATATTGAGGTGGGGTAAACACAGCTTGTACAACGGATCTAGACTAATCTAGCTGCTCACACATGTCATGTACACGACTTACAGTGCAATCATATGTATGCTTGTTCTGTTCTGTGTTCAATGAGGCTGTCTAGGAAGCATGACAGCCTAAGGTTGCAAGCAATCCTATGCCAGCTTGTCTTGGAATAAGTTCCACTCATCATAGTTAAGACTTGCTGTTGAGATCCAGTACCCATTTACCTGGGGAAAGATCTCACAGATTTCAGTGGGACTTATGGCCCAATCCTATTCAACTTTTTACAGTCATGCCAACAGAGTGTGTGGTGCATCCTGCATGGGGGTGGGTGGGTTACAGAGGCCTCCCCAAGTTAAGAGAAGGGTTGCTACCTTACCTTGGGGTTGCATTGCAGCTGCAATCACACTGGAAGGTGTACTTCACACTGGCTGCATTTATTTCTAAGCAAATATAGCAAAGTTAGCACTGGGCTGTAAAGCAGCAATTGAGTGCCTGACGCTCAAGATTAGGCCCAAGGTGTTAAGTTATCAGCTGCAATTTAGAAGTGGACAGGCAAGTGTTGAAGCGTCTGTGGATCACTGCCATGCCAGTTACCAGATACAAATACCTCCGCTTTTATTCCCTGCTTTTAATCCCCTCCTGCTTTTCTCTCTCTAAAAGCTGTGGGTACAAACACAAACCCTCAGGACGCTCCAAGCAATTCAGCCGCACAACCAATTTGCTGACCATCGTTTGAAAAGGCAGAATTGGCTTAAAGGGGGAGGGGATTGAAGGCAAAAGTGAGAAAGAGGTGTGGAAGGAACCGAGGTAGCGAGAGCATTGCCAAGCATCTTCAGCCACTTACTGCTGGACCAGCCGAGGGCAGGATCCAGTTCAGGTTAAGGACTTGGGAGTCCCACTGGGTTCCCTGGGAGACTTACAAGCACATGCTTAAATGATCTCTCCTCCTAAAAAGCAGCGAGACGCGGAAGCGCTCAACTTCAACGGGATCGCGCCCCAAATTCGGGAGAGAGAAAACGCGCCACCCGCCCACTGCACAACCGTAACAACAGTAACGAGACCGCCCTTCCGCGGAGCAGCGATTACCTGAAGCGAGGCATATTATTCCAAAGAGAGAGAAGTGAACAAACTCCGCGATCATTGTCTCCAGGTGGAGCCTCGCGATCCTCGCATGCCAAAAGGGAGGGCTGGTGCGGCGGGGGGAGGGGGAGGACCTCTTCCAAAAAGCCTCCGCCGCTGCCCAATTTGTAAATCCACCAGGCGCAGCTCAATGGACGCGGCGGGCTGCCCAGTCCCCCAGGAGCTCCGCGGGGAGAGCCGCCCGCGCTCCCTCTTCCCCAAGAGCCTCTATTGTCAGGACCGGCCACGGTGCCGCTCCAGCGTCCCTTCTGCTCCGCGATCTCCCGAAGGGCGCTCCCTGGAAGCGCGGCGGGACCATCCGACGGCCACCGAGAAACAAAAGCCCCGCTCTGCGCTCCTTCGGAGAGGGAGGCAGGAAGCGCCACGAGTGTCGCCAACGGCCCCTCTTGGGGAGGGCAGAAAGCGCCGCTGCTGCTCCTCCTGCCGCCGCTTCCTGCGCTGTGCCGAGGCAGCGCCTAGCGGAGACGGGCCGGCGGCGGTGGCGGCGGCTCTTGGCGAGGACTCGCTTGCTGTGGCGCTTGGCGAGCGCGCGGCGGAGAGAAGTGGCTGCGCTGGAGCGGTCGGAGCAGCGGCGGCGGCGGCGGAGGAAGAGCAGCAGCAGCAGCAGCAGCCCTGGGTCCCATCACTTAGGCAGAGCAGGGAGCCGGCACCATGAGGAGGAGGCGGCAGGAGCAGCAGCAGCCGGACAGCTCTTCGCCCCCGCCCGGCATCCCCGCGGCCACGCTGCGAACTGGGCACGCTCTGCTCCCTCCCCCGATCCGGGATGGACACAAAAGAGGAGGACGGCGGGGCTGGAGTGCCCGCAAAACTTCCTAGGGCCGCCGCCGCCGCCTCCTCCTCCTCGCCCAGCCAGCCCCTGGTGGTGGAAGAGGGAAGCTCCTCCTCGCCGCCGCTCTCGGGTGCGGGAAGCCTTCCCGGCTCGGGGCTTGGAGTCGCCCCTGAAGTTTCTGGCGTCGCGTGGGAGACCCGCGCTCGCCTTTGCCCCCGCAGCTGCAGGTCTGATGCCGCCTCGGGACACCTTAAAGGGGCCCCGCCGCGCCGAGGCAGGCGGGCACAGAACTCCCCCTCCACAGCTGCGTCCTGTCCGTGTAACTTTATGGGAACGATGAAGGGTTAAAAGGTACCTTTTATAGCAGGACAACAAAGGGCAGAGAGAAACCCGTGTCTTTTCCTATACTACTGCAAATGAAACTTCCTAGCTGGGGGTGGGGGTGGGGGTGGGGGAATCGTCTTGGTTACTTTCTCTTTAACCTTTTCACTGCTGCAAATCCTGGACCACACCACAAATACTGCTGCGAATAAAAACAATTAATATGGGGGAGGGGCGCAGGAGACCTCGAGGGCAAATGTTTAGGTGGCCCTTGAGGCAGAATTCTCAAGAAGGAAGGCAACCAAAAGACAGTACCTGGAGCCCAGATGCAGGGAGGGTCCACAACCACCTGTTTCCTTCCATTCCCATACCCCACCATCAGTGTGCATGTCCTGATGGACACAGTGTTCCTTCCCAAACATGCACCGCTGAGCGTGTGTACTGGGGTGTGCCTGCCCATTGCCTGCCTGATGGGCCCCATCCTCTTTTGACTTGCTCAGAGTGCACATGAGGAAAAAGTGCTTGCCTCCTCTGACATCCAGCACAGCCACCCCTTCCTCTCTCTACCTAGAAAAAAAAGTGGGGGCACCGGCACTAGACATCAGAGGAGAAGGTGCTGCCTCTTTCCACTTACTTACACTGCTGCCTCTAACCTCCAGAATCAGTGGTGCCACTGCTTTTTCTAGTGGCTGTACAGGGCATGTTGGCAGAACTCCCAACATTCCCTCTTCCAGGATGCCACATGGGATGATGACACCACAGGATGCTCCTTGGCTAGAGACCTTGGGAGGACATTCCTGGTGACTTGGGAAGCATCAGAAGATCTCAGGCCATGCCCAGGAAGACTGAGTGAGGAGGCCCAGATGGACTTAAAAGGGAAAGCAGATGGAAAGCAGGATGATAGCTCACTGGACAGGATGGGGAAGGCAGGAGCGCCACCAGGCCCAGGAAAGCTGCTTCTAGGCCTTGGGGTGTTTTGGCAGAAGGATTCGGCAGATCGCAGGGACTCGGGATTAATCTGAGGTAGCCCCACTGGGAAGATTGCAGGGCTGGCTGGACCCACTCAAGGCGCAATCCTAACCTGGAGTTAGGCTGGCACAGTTAGGCCAGCAAAGTTTGGCTGGCACAACGGCCACCATAAAGCACGTTTGGACCACTCTCAGAGTCAGGGAGGTTAGGCAAGTCTGTGCGCTGGCCTCTCTGACTCCAGGAGTGGTCCAAACATACTTTACGATGACCCTTGTGCCGGCCAAACTTTGCTGGCCTAGCTCCAGGTTAGGATTGCGCTCTCAGAAAGACACTCGCCTCACTGGACTTTGCTCCCAGCCCCAAGGCATTGTCAGGGCTAAATTGGGACTAAGAATACCAGACTGGAACTGATAACTTGGACTCCAACCTGGTTACCAATAAAGGTCCCCTTCAGCATCACGTGAATCTCCAGTCAGGGAAAGGGGAAGAGTGATGATGCACACCATGATAAATCCAAATCTCTTTGACATGGCCTAGTCCACTTGGGATGAGGCCATGACCTGAGCAGACATGAAACAGCACAAGAAGCGGCAGCTGTGCTGGACACTGGAGGAGAAGGTATGCTCTCTTGAGTGTGCAAGAAGAGAATGGAGCTGCCAGGCAGCAGCAGGCAGGTTTGCACTCCTACTGGTATGTGTGTGTCCATGTACTGCTGAAGACCAGTTCACGTGGCATGTACTGATGAGGAGCAGTTCACCACCTCTGCCACCAATGAGCCCGAGCAAAGCCTGCCCAACAAAGATTCACCACCACCACCATTCTGCCAATCCACTCCCAGCTGAAAGGCAGTGGTGGCGGCAGATCTCAGCCCCTCAAGGAGGAGGAGCAATCATGAGCCACAACCAGGAAGACATAAAGGGAGTTGGGAGCCTGATGTGCAGAGCACGAAGCAGAAAAGGTGGGTAAAGCTGAGGTCGGGAAGGATCCCACCTTCCTCCAGGCACTGCAAGGCCATGCCTGGTTGGCAGATGGGCACAGATGGCACCCTGTGCCCACCCACTGCTTCCACTGCTCTTACTGTTAACTGCCGTTACTGTTAATTCCACTGCCCATACTGTTAATTAAAAGTCACCTCTGCTGCTGCTGCTTCTTTTCCTTTATTTCTCCCTGGCCAGGAAAAAGGAAGCATGGAAGATTCACTGCTTCCTTTTTTTTCCAGTCCCCACCCTGCCACACTTTTTGAAATGGCAACATGGCAAAAGCAGGGTGGTGTGGATCAGGAAAAGTGGCATTGCCAGTGCATTGCCAGGTGGGTGTCACCCCCACTACATGACACCCCCCTCCACCGCTGTGCAAGCCTTACTGTGCCAATCAGAAGTGGTCCAGGCCTGCCATCACCTGGCACAAGACGCTCGGAAGACAGGCCTACCAGCACCTGGCACAAGACACTGCTACTCCTGTTCCACACCACCCTGCTTTTGCCACACTGCCATTCCAAAAAGTGTGGCAGGGTGGGGACATGACAACCATTATTGCATCGTCATGCCACTGCTGAACTGCTTCTGGGAGACACAATTTGAGGCCTTTCACACAGAGACTGTGGGAGCACTCTTCCTGCCAAACACAGCATGAGCCTCTCCTCGGACCCTTGCTCCACTTGCTACACTGCTGAACAGAAGTACCGCAGCAAAGGAGTCACTTCTGGAGCTGCTGCTGAGCTGCAGGCAGAGTCTCTACACCAAGAGCCAGCGCCAGAACAACTACTGCTGCTGAGTCGCTGCCGTGGGTGGAGTGGGAAGTGCTACTTGGATGGGGAGTTGCCACCCTGCAGCAACTACATCTGGTAAGGAACCGACAGAGAGCTGGGTTAGGGGGAAACTGCCACATGGTGGGAAGAGAAGGTTGTTAAGTTGTCCAGTGGGGAAAGTGTGGGGAGTAGAGTGATGAGCAAGCCTGAGGAAGGGCCTAGTCATGATGAGCAGAAAAGGAAAGTTAAAGGCTATATTTCACAGCAGCATCTTAGACAGAAGATTTTTCGCCAAACTCGTAAGTGAATCCTAATTATTTTGCATTGTGTACAGATATTATCCACTACTTAAAAAGAGGCCAGTGTGCTTTATCTGCAACAAAAAGCATGAATTTTAACTTATACAATTCAGAGCGCAATCTTAAACTGGGAGTTGTTGTTTAGTCACTGTCATGTCCGACTCTTCACGACCCCATGGACCACAGCACGCCAGGCCTCCCTGTCCTCCGCTAGCTTCCTGAGTTCGCCCAATTTCATGTTCATCACTTCAGTGACACTGTCTAACCATCTCATCCTCTGCCGCCCCCTTCTCCTTTTGCCTTCAATCTTTCCCAGCATGAGAGTCTTTTCTAAAGAGTCCTCTCTTCTCATGAGGTGGCCAAAGTATTTGAGCTTCAGCTTCAGGATTTGTCCTTCCAGGGAGCAATCAGGCTTGACTTCCTGGAGTATTGACCGATTGGATCTCCTTGCAGTCCAGGGGACTCTCAAGAGTCTTCTCCAACACCATAATTCAAAAGCATCTATTCTTCAGCGCTCTGCCTTTTGTATGGTCCAGCTCTCACAGCCATACATTGCTACTGGGAAAACCATCGCTTTGACTATGCGAACCTTTGTTGGCAGGGTGATGTCTCTCGGCTTTTTATTAAGTTGTCTAGGTTCGCCATAGCTTTCCTCCCAAGAAGTAAATGTCTTTTAATTTCTTGGCTGCAATCACCGTCTGCGGTGATCTTGGAGCCCAGCAAAGTAAAGTCTGTCACTGCTTCCATTTCTTCCCCTTCTACTTGCCAGGAAGTGATGGGAGTGGTTGACATGATCTTAGTTTTTTTTTAATGTTGAGCTTCAAGCCAATTTTTGCACTTTCCTCTTTCACCCTCATCAGAAGGTTCTTGAGATCTTCTTCACTTTCTGCCATTAGAGTGGTGTTGTCTGCATATCTGAGGTTGTTGATATTTCTCCCAGCAATCTTGATTCCAGCTTGTGAATCATCCAGCCCAGCCTTTCTCATGATGTACTCTGCATATGTTAAATAATCAGGGTGACAGTGTACAGCTTTGTCATACTCCTTTCCCAATTTGAAACCAATCAGTTGTTCCATGTCCAGTTCTAACTGTTGCTTCCTGACCTACATACAGGTTTCTCAGAAGACAGATAAGTAAAGGTGGTCTGGTACTCCCATCTCTTCAAGAACTTGCCACAGTTTGTTGTGATCCACACAATCAAAGGCTTTAGCGTAGTCAATGAAGCAGAAGTATATGTTTTTCTGGAACTCTCTTGCTTTCTCCATGATCCAGCGAATGTTGGCAATTTGATCTCTAGTTCCTCTGCCTCTTCGGAAACCAGGTTGTACATCTGGTAGTTCTCGATTCACATACTGCTGAAGCCTAGCTTGTAGGATTTTGAGCATCACCTTGCTAGCATGTGAAATGAGTGCAATGGTGCGGTAGTTTGAACAATCTTTGGCATTGCCCTTCTTTGGGATTGGAATGTAAACTGATCTTTTCCAGTCTTGTGGCCACTGCTGGGTTTTCCAAATTTGCTGGCATATGGAGTGCAACACTTTGACAGCATCATCTTTTAAGATTTTGAGTAACTCAGCTGGAATGCTGTCACCTCCACTAGCTTTGTTGTTAGTGATGCTATCTAAAGCCCACTTAGGTCGGCATAAGCTAAACCAGCAAAGTTTGACTAGCACAAGGGCCATCATAAAGCGTGTTTGGACTACTCTTGGAGACAGGGAGGATGGCACAAGCCTGTGTGCTGACCTCTCTGACTCCAACAGAGGTCCAAATATACTTTACGGTGTCCCTTGTGCTGGCCAGACTTTGCTGGCTTAGTTTATGCTGGCCTAACTCAGTTTAGGATTGCGCCCTCAAATACTGTACCACTTTAGATTAGTATATTCTCTCTCTCTCTCTCTCTCTCTCTCTCTCTCTCTCTCTGTGTGTGTGTGTGTGTGTGTGTGTGTGTGTGTGTGTGTGTGTGTTATGTGTAGTTTCAGCAATTCACCACAAGCAGAATTCTTACAGCAGCTTGTAAGCATAGGTCAGTATGATTACTCCCAGATTGTAGATGAGGAGATGAAAGATGGTGGCTTACCCAAGGCTTTTTACTTCATTAAAACTTCTAAAGAACACAATAACAAAAGACTTTGAGCATTAATTCTTTGTATGATTTATCTTGGAATTTAAAATCAAAGACAACACTATGAGCTCAATCCTATTCTCACACCACCACTACACTGGTGCAGCAGTGCCAAAATGGCTACCACTGCATCCTGCGGGATGGGGGTGAAGGATTGCGGAGGTATGGGTAAGGGAAAAATTGCTCCCTTACTCAGGGGTAAGCCTCCGCAGTGTGATTCTGGGGGCTGGGGGGAGAGGAGGATTTTGTGCCAGATATTCCCGTCCCTGCACGATACTTCAATGCTCCACCTCCTGGACCATCCCACCATCCTCAGAGAGCCAATTTACACCACTATCCTGTGGGGAAACTGGACTGGTTTTATTGCAATACATTTATTTCTTTTGTTCCTTTTATTTTTGCAAGCTGCTTCGGTGACTCATGTTGAAAGGGTAGGATTTAAATCTTTTTTTAAAAAACAAAGTAATTAAAAATGCAGGAATGTTTGAAGAGGCAAGAACGTTAAAAGCGATGTTTCCCTCCCTTTCTCACTATCTAGAACCACCTTCATGGCCCAATCCTATGCAAAGGATGCACTGGCAGAACACGTATTTGGCCAGTGCATGCGATCTCAAAAACACAGTAATCCGTTTTGGAGCAGTGTTCCAGCCTGCATGCCAGAGCTTTCATGCTGGCACTGGGAGTCACAGGGATTCCCGCTGTATCAGGTAAGTCCAGCACAGGGACGGGAGAGGGCAGGGAGGTGGTGGAGCTGAAAGGAAATGGTGTGAGGGGTGGTGGATTGGGCCCATCATGAAAGGGCAGAATTGGCGGTTCTGCCATACGCTGTACCCCATTCCTTTTCCTGGGCCTGATCTGCCTGCTTGGATTGACTTAGATTTGCACCACCGATGCAGTTGGCACAGGTCCACGTTGACCCACTGTGGCTTCTGGGGCTTACACCAAGAAGACCTCCAGCAGCCAAAACTCCCCTGCGGGTGCAGTGGAGCCTGTACCGGCGCCACTGCATTGCCATATGAGCGTTCACTTATGATTGGGCTTTTAGAGATAGATAGATTAGATAGCTGCATGTTTAGCAGTACACCGCAAACAACTCTAGCATTATATAGCACAGCTGGGGGAAGGCTTCAGGGCAATGAGGAAAAGAAAGAAAAAAAGAGGCATTTTTCTCCATTCTTCCCCCTACTATCCTCAGTGCCTTTTCTTCCTTAAATTAAGCTCCTGATCTGCTTTGGTGCTGGGGATACACGGCAACATTTTGTTGCAGGTCTTCCATGTATATCGCAATTGCTACCTCAGGTGGTTAAAGTGCCTATCAGATTGGAAGCAAGATGGGGCCACCCAACAACAAAGTATTACACATACTTGGCAGCCTACTTACGCATACAGAAGTATACAAGTGTGCAAACAATGTAAAAGGAAAAATAAAAGTTCTAAACCTCTTAGTCACAGTGCTGTGAATTCCCAAGAGCTAGAAGCAGCGATTTTCAACCAGTGGGCCTTGAATAGTCCACAGGTGTGTTGCGGGAGTTTGGAGGAGGGTCATTTATTTTTGGAGTTTGGAGGAGGGTAAAGGCCTCAGTCATGCCAGAAGATAAGATCTGAAGGTTGCCAGTTCCAGATCACCAGAAGTTTCCGTGAGTGGCAGGTGTCGAGAATGCGGCTGAGATCTGAGCTGTGTCCGGCTGCCTGTGAGGGAGGAGCTGTGACGGACCAGCTATTTCTTGGTGAGAGCAAGAAGCAATTTATCAGCCGGCAGGAAGGCAATCGTGCAGCTAAGAAAGAAGGCTGGACTTGAAAGTGTCATCTGAACGTAGCAATTCTTGTAAGATTAGAACTTATTTGTGATTGTAAAAACCCTTTGGGTTTAGAAATGTCTGCCTATATAAACCGCCTTGAATAAAATCAAAAGAGCAATCTAATGACCTAGAATGGCGGTATATAAATATTAAGTATTATTATTATTATTATTATTATTATTATTATTATTATTATTATTA
>JAJKFI010000029.1:12930268-12961186 GCA_029204185.1 Lerista edwardsae
ACACACACACACACACACACACACACACACACACACACACACACACAGGAACACCCCCAACCCCACAATAATTATGCTAGGCATCATGAAGCCTTCAAAAATGCATTATTCTCTCCCCCCCCCCAATAATGTCTGGTTTTGAGACTACATTCATGTCACATAATATATAGGCAATGAAGAAAGGCTGTCAAAATGATGTGCTGAAAATGTGCTTCAGAAACTAAAATATATTCACTGCTCAGATATCATGCATTTAATGTTTCCGAGGACATCCATTTTAAAATAATTTGCACAGTTTTTTTATTTAAGAAAATACTCTGTCTCATTAAAAATAAATGGAATAAAATGATACACTGTATAGTTAGCATCTGCCAGTGACATTCAACTCATGGGGTTGCTGCATTTTTTTTTAAACAGGTCATTAAAATAAGTTTTCTGTATGTATGTATTCTGAGCAAAAAGCTTTTCTGTATGTGTATTTTTTAAATAATTCACCCGGCATTAAAAATAACGGCAGCAATTTGGAAATGGGTAGAATTATATAAATTATCTATCCTGTGTCTCTGACTGCATTACTACTCCTATTTAACAAACCCTCCATTTACAGGGCTAAAGAGTTGCAGAGAATTAACTTTTTGTCAAATGCAAGAGAGAATGTCAAACAACTGAAAATTAGCAGCCTGTTTGCCAAGAACAATTTACAGTGAAAGACTTTCTCACCTTCACCTACTCAGAAGATTGTTGTGGGGCTAAAATGACACTCAGCTTTGCAGAAGGACAGGATACAAGTGTAACAAATACATATAAATATCTCTCCAAATATTTTATGTGACCCTTAATTATTTTCCAAACATACACAGTGCGTAAGAGCAATAGTCCATACATGCCAAATGATTCAAACATACCTCTTCTTACAAGATATATTTAAGATGCTGGCACCAATCCAGGCAAAGATTTGGATCTACAACTCAAATATTTTCCACTGAAGCCAATGAGCTTCTAAAGTGCAGGCTTGGCCTTTAGAGCCCTAGGAAGCCTTAAGGACTGCCTTTAAACTAAACTGCCTTTAAAGTCCTAAGCTACTTAAAAAAAAGACAAACTTTTCTATATGGATCTGCCAATGCCTTCAGAGGTTCTTCTAAGGCAGTGACGTTCCTACAGGGGAGTGGAAAATGGTAAATTTTGATTATACTGATAACTGGGAACCTCCCTCATGAAGAAAGACTGCAGCATTTGGGGCTCTTCAGTCTAGAAAAAAGGCGCCTGATTGGGGACATAACGAGGCATACAAAATTATGCATGGGATGGAGGCAGTGGTGTCATCTGTTAATGAACAGAGGGAACGCTGGGCGGGACACGCTCTGATTGGCTGCCCGTCCGTTACGTTCCACCACCTGCCCGCACTTCCCTGGCCTCGGAGGGGGGACCTGCTTGCTGCGGGGGATGGGGGGTGCGCGGCGGATGCCTGGGTGAGCAGCGGTGGAGCGCCAACCGGAGGCACCTCGTGCGGCGGGCAGGCAGGCGGCGGAACGCAACGGACGGGCTGCCAATCATGCGTAAGTCCCGCCCAGCGATCCCTCTGTTCATTAACAGATGACACCACTGGATGGAGGGTAGATAGAGGGAAGTTCTTTTCCCTCTCTCACAACACCAGAACCAGGGGTCATCCATTAAAATTGAGTGTTGGAAGAGTTAGAACTGATAAAAGAAAATTCTTTTTTACCCAGCGGGTCATTAATCTGTGGAACTCCTTCCCAAGGAGGTGGTGATGGCATCTGGCCAGGTGCCTTTAAAAGGAGATTGGACAGATTTCTGGAAGAAAAATCCATTGTGGGCTATAAGCCATGATGGATTGTACAACCTCCTTACATTAGTAGTAGGCTACTTCAGAGTGCCAGGTGCAAGGGAGTGGCAACAGGATGCAGGCATCTTGTTGTCTCGTATGCTCCCTGAGGCACTTGGTGAGCCACTATGAGATCCAGGAAGCTGGACTAGATGGGCCTTTGGCCTGATCCAGCAGGGTTCTTCTCATGTTCTTATGTACGTTTTTCAAGCTCCTGAATGTCTGTGTAAAGCAGCCTCTCACCCTCACCTTCAGAGCCATTCATGGCTGTGGAAGCAAAGCAGAGGCCATTGAAGGTTCAACTGTTATATTGGGGAGGCAAGTGCCCCCAGGTGCCGCCTGCCGCTTCCGCTGCCACCAGGCCATGGAGCCCTGGCTGGAAGACCCCTGTACAATACTTTCGAGTTTCGTCGGAAAACCAGAAGTATTGTATAAAGGCCTTTTGAAGGCTTAGAAAGCTTTTGGAGCATGACGCAACATCTTGCAAGGCGCTGTGAGCTCCAGGGGTGTGTGTGTGTGTCAGCCTGTGGACCTTGGCCCCCAGGTGGCAAACAGGCCAGGTCTGCAACTGGCAGAGGCACCTCCTCTGCTTTGCTTTGTCAGCCATGAATGTCTCTGAAGGAGAGGAGGTGGGGCCACATTAGACAGGCATCAAGGAGCCTGAAAAATTAGCGTTTCCCCCCTTTCTAGGAACAGCACTGTGCTTATGAGTCTTGTTGGTGGGTACCAGAGATAGGGCCTTCTCAGTGGTTGGCAGTGGTTGGTTTCAGAATGTCCCGGCCAGCCTGTTCTAACTTCTCTGTCTGTTTTTAAATGGTGGGTGAAAATGTGTTCTGCAAACCCCAGTGCTTTGCAGTGCAATCCTATCCATGTCTACTCAAAGGTCTGTGCCATTAAAGTCAATAGGACTAATCTCTGGTAAGTGTGATTAGGACTGCAAGCCTTTATCTGCTAAACTACTTCTGAAATTTTCCTTTTCAGCTGTTTTAAGTACAATATTTACTTCATGTGCACTTGGGCCCAATCCTTTCCAACTTTCCTGTGCTGACGCAGCACTGTCAATGTCTTGGAGGCCTCCTTACAACAAAAATGAACCATACATACATGGCTTCAGAAAAGTTTATCAAGGCCTTTTTCTCTGGTTGGGGTCTTAGGCCAAAGGTAGAGCCTCCACCTGGGATTTGAGGTTCAACAGGGACAAGTTCAAGTTGTCAAGTTCAATCAGACATACAGCCCAATCCTAAATTTACTGGACGACATAGTCACAGCAATAGCCAAACAGCAGCCGCAGGAGACACTTCGGGGAAGGGGACATTCACCGCCTTCCCCTGGGTAAGGACGCAGGCCCAATGGTTCTCCTCAAGTCTCAACTGGGCGCAGGCCCAATGGGTCTCCTCGAGTCTGCACCGGCTATTTTGCCGGTGATAACTTGAGGGCCTCCGTGCTGGGCAGCATGACCCAACCCAAAGGTTAGGATCCTGAGGTGGAGGCTACTGCCAGTTCCACTCCACTCCGCCTCTTGCCCACCCACTCCTGCCTTCCCAATCCCCTCCCCATGCCCCAAGGAACTCACCTCCAGCGGTGGTATCACATACTGCCTGCTGGCCTCATGTTGGGTCCTCCTAGCGCTGGGGCCTAGTGCTGGGCCAGCGCAGGCAGTAAACCCTTACCACTGGCGGTGGAAGTGTCGTACGGCACTTTTGCAACACAGGCGCTGGCAGTAAGGGCTGACCGCTGGCGCTGGGCTGATTGGGATTGGGCTCATAATCAGTGGTTTCAACACACTACAGATTCACCAGAATCCAAGCCTGGGGGCCTTTCTAGAGGTGTACCGAGAGGGGGATCACAGCACTAAGTTTTGCAAGCAGCTGCTCCCCTTGTTCTTCGGAGCCATTTGTAGCCAACATAGCCTCCTCCAGAAGAGGAGTGGCTGTTTGCAAAACATAGTGCTGCGATCCCCGTCTAGGTACACCTCTGGGCCTTTCAGAATACCTACCTATTATATTTGGGCTGGCCTCCGAGGCCCAGGATTATGTCAGGAAAGGCTATTGTGTTTTGCTGATTTTTGCTCTTGTTCACTGCCCTGAAACTCCAGGATGGGATGAGTTTTGTAGCTAGCTAGCTAAATAAATGAATAGAATGGCAGAGAAAAGAATAATTTATCAGACGGTATCCTGTGGCTAAGTTTGACTGATTTTATAACTTCCGGATGTACACAAAGTGAAAAAAAGTGATACACATATTGCTGTAAGGACTGGAAGAAATTATAGTCCAGAGCAGAATGATGGGGTCCAGCTGAAATATCGTAGAATGACTATGAAATTACATATTCTGAAATGGAAATGCAGTGATAATAGTCATTCCTTTGTCATTCCACTCTGAGCATGGCAATTCCAATGGGATCAGTTTCAGCTCCCCCACATTCTACAATTTCCCCCTGGAGCTGAGATCCCTGTTATAGACATCAGTTTAACAGGGGCCAGGACTGTTCATTTTAGGTTTCCTTCTCTTTAAAAAAAAGGAAAAGAAAGAAAAGAAAGAAAGAAAAAAAGAAAAAGGTGCTGCTTTAAATTTAATGCAGAAAGTAACAGAACTTGACACCTTCCAGCATCTGTTACTGCAAGGTCAGACTAGCCTGCAAGGCACAAGGCAACTCTCCAGGATGCCCTTGGCTCCCAGCCAGCCAGAGCTTCAAAAACAAAACAGAAAGAATCTTCTCTGTATTTCAAATGAAAGACCTATCACTTTGAAACTGCCAAGAGAGAGGCCTCGCAGCTCTTATCCCCATCCCCAAGGATACATGCCGGGATATCCTCCCTTAATTTAAAAGCTCAAACTTAGCTCCTTTCTTTTGATCATGCTGGCAGCCATGAGGAATGCCCTAGAAATCACTGTGGATAGACACAGGAAGAATGGATGCAGTGACTGCAGAGGCTTATCTATAGGCATGGAGGGCTTTCTTGGGAAGGTCCAGTGAACTGGTAACAATACATCCCCTTCTATAGTCCACACCCAAACTAGACTGGTTATAGATAACTTGTATTGTTACTAAGTTGAAGGTCTGTCCCCTCAAAACTCAGCTCTGTTGGCTGATTTTGAAATAACAAAAAATAAAAGTTTACCTCAGTATTAAACCTTTCCTCCTTACTGTTTTGCAGATATAAACTTCTTCTTCCTAAAGTTACTATTTGCCCTTTAAGGGGAAAAAAAAACATATGCATGGGTACATATGCATGTCCATATGTTTTTATTTCTGGAGTAGCATAGAGAAAAGTGAAACCTGCTTTTTCCATCTCTTCACTGCTGTCCTAAGCCATATTCTCTCCTCCCCCACCCAATGGCTGACTTTGCTAAAACTTGAATGGACTGGAAACACACTTCCATTTGGCACCCAGTCTTAAACTTGATCCTATAAGCTGATGTGCCAGCCCAGCTATTCACAGGATCAGTATGACAGAAATTATTTCAGTACGACAAATATAGCATCATGGTTCCCATTTGTCCCCATAAGCCTCACTGAGTTCAATAGGTCTTATTCCCATGTAAGCATGTGTAGGATTGCAGCTTTTGTTTTTTATTCCAACACACAGTCTTACACAAGAAACACTATTCTTTATCAAATATGGTACTATTCAAAATGTTGATTCTCTAACCGCTCAAGCCTATCCTGCACTGGAACAGGCAGGCCTGCTGGCTTGTTCTGTATAGGAGGTGGCTGCTGCACAACTCAGAGTAAGGGGAATTATTTCTGCTTACCCCATGTAGTGCAGCAGTCACTTAAAAAATCCCTGGTGCAAATCCGAGCAGCTTGGCGTAAAGCTTGGCTGCTTGAAAGAAGTGTTAGGATATGGTCTAGGTTGCCCAGATCGATCCCATCCCCAACCAGGCCTGGTCTGTCCACTAGGTCAACCTCTCCACACCTTCCCCAGCCACACAAAGCTCCCATACAAGAGTGGTATGTTCGGACCACTCTTGGAGTCAGAGGCCAGCACACAGACATGCCCCAATCCCCATGACTCCGAGAGTGGTCCAAATACGTTGTACAGCGGCCCTTGTGCCAGCCAAACTTTGCAGGCCTAAATCCAGGTTAGGATTGCAACCTAAGTGTCTATCAGATTGGAAGCAGAACTGGACCATCCAAAAATAAGGTAGTGGATTCTCCATACTCAAGGGATTCTCTAGGATGGGGTACACAGAATTAGACAAGTCTGTAAATGAAAAGGAAACCTCCCCTTGAACAATGCTGTCATGGATGGAGCAGGCTCAACATGCCCCCAAGTGCATGAAATATTGTTGTGTCAATTGGAGTGTGTACACATGCCCACACACACACTAAATTGGCCTGCTTGAGCCTAGAGGCAAGTTGGTTGGCAGATTTAGGAAGTTGAAACAGTTTGTTAGAGATACCACTTGTGCCATTATGAAGTTGGTGGGCATGCTAAATTCAAGTGAATTCAACAATGACAAAATTGCTGCATTTCCTAGTTGACTAAAGAATTGCTTTGGAGATACTCAGTCGTTTCCAACCTTTTTTGCAGCAGGACCCCCTTTTTAGTACAACACCATGTCGAGAGCCCTCTAAGATCTAGGGTAGGAAGCGATGTCATTAAGCAGGAAGTGAAGTCATTGTTTTTAATACATCACACTTTTTTAAAGTTGAAAGAACTCCGCATCCTTTGGACAATGTTCTGAACACTTGGCATGTAAGTGACATTTGAGCTTTCATTTGAGTTTAGTGATTGATTCAGCACTACATTGCACAGAACACATTGTGGCTTCTCTATGCCATTGCTGATCAACATGGTAAAGCCAAATTTTAGATACCCCAAAGACTATTTACGTTCCTTTTCCCCGTGTGCCAAGACTCACCTAGGCATGCACATGAAAGGTGTGCATGCCCACTCTGAAAAAGACCCGGGAGAGACTTCATCACACGCATATGCACACACCAAGACGAGCCCACAGCGAGGCTAATTTCCCATTACATGCAGTGTCAAGCACTGAGAAAGTGGCAGTTTAATGGGGAAGCCTCTTCCCTAGCTAAAATGAAGCTTCCAAGAAGGTGGTGCCCAACTTTTTAAGGTAGCTGCCCCAAGCTCTTTGCGACCCCCTGAAAATCTGTTCACAACCCCCTTGGCGGTCCTGACCCCCAGGCTGAGAACACTACTTTAGCTGGACCTTAGATTTTGATTGCTTTAGCTGGACCTTGGATAAGATTACTGAATTGTATTGTGATTATAAAGTTTTGATATCATTTTGAGTACCTTATTTTATATTACATATAATAAAAACAGAGAACTATTTATCCTTTAATAAATTGCATGGATTTTTAATAAAACAATTTAAATCAGCTCTATTTAAAATAGTGTCCTTTTGTTTTTGTTTTTGTTTGGAATTGTTTATTGCATTGTGAACTATACTATAATGCCCTCTGCTGGTACTGCATGGTAAATATTTCTCTATTTGTTGGGGTGACTTGGTCTCTGTTTCCATGTGCGGAAAATGAGCCAGATGGGATTAAGGTGTAGTCTAGATGGAGGTTAACTCCATTTTAATAAGGAACGAACTAGTGACATCTTTACTAGTTAAAGCAAAATCACCCCTCTCTCTCTCTCTCTCTCTCTCTCTCTCTCTCTCTCTCTCACACACACACACACACACCTAAAACCCTTCCAAAAACTTCATAGAAAGGACAAACAGACCCACCCAAGCCCAAACAAACATGACAACAGCCAAAATTCCAGTGGAAAGAAGTGCTACATGCAAACATCAAAAAGTGCGGCAAACATTAGTAGAGACAATGATGGGAGTACCACTTCCCCTTTTGGTGTTCTAAAAGGAATAGTTTCATTTCTTTAAATTAAAAAAATACATAGTTTCCTAGCATTTTTTAAATGTTAGTGTATACAGGAGCCATTTGAAGTATAAATAAATAGAAGTTATACTCAAATAAAGTTCGTGGATTACTATAAATGTCAGGAACAAGAGACTGTTTATTGCCTTTAACAATTTACTGGCAAATGGTGACAGCCTTTGGTTTTTCATTTTCACAGTAACATATGCATGGCAAGTTAAATGTATTGCAATTCAGTAATGACTTACATCATAAACATTTAAAAATCAATTATGCCAAGTTAACACACCTTGGTGGAGGAAGATTTTTCTTTCTTTACTTTTAAAAGTATACTATTTTAGTGGGAGAAACAAATATAATGCATACATATGGACACTTAAATAGTGGTGCACTATGATTCTGACAGGGACGTGGTGGCGCAGCGAGTTAATCCGCTGTTGCTGGGCTTTCCGACCGCAAGGTTGGGAGTTCAAGACTGTGTGAAGGAGTGAGCTCCCATTGCTTGTTCCAGCTCCTGCCAACCTAGCAGTTTGAAAGCACCTAAATCAAGGAGATAAATAGGGACCACTTTGGTGGGAAGGTAACAGCGTTCCATGTGCTACGGCGTAGAGTCATGCCGGCCGCATGACCATGGAAGCTGGTCCTCAGACAAAATGCCGGCTTTACAGGCTTTGAAATGGAGATGAGCACCACCCCCTACAGTCGGTCACGACTAGACCATCCGGTTGTGGGGAAACCATTACCTTTACCTTTATGATTCTGACAGTCCAATCCTATACTGCGCTGGAACAGGCAGACCAGCATGCCTGTTTCCAGCATAGTAAAGGAGGCGGCTGGAGCTTACCTCGGGGTGAGAGGGTATCTTAACAAAAATCGCTGGGTAAGCCCAAAATTGCTGGCTCAAATCTGAGTGGCCAGATCAGGCTCCCTGGCCCGCCCACTCTCCACCCTTCCTCTGCACCATTCCACCCAACCCCTGGCCCTGCCCATTGAGTTAATACGGACGGATTGACGCCAAGGGGGCGGGCTTAGCGGCCATGTTGTGTGTCCCTAAACAATCCTCATTCCAAGCATTTCAGATTGGTTTTCGCGTGATGTTTAGGGCTGAATCGTTTACTCCTGAAGTAAAAACTTACGAAAATAACAACATGTGATCGTGGAGAAACATCAGTGGTAACCTAATTATGAGTTAATATGCAATTCCAAGGTTTAATTCCGCGTAATTATATTACTGAACATACCGGACGAAATGCCGCTTGCTGTCTATTTAAACTCAGATTGCACTGTTTTGACAGACTTATTTTTTGAAATCTACACAAGCAGAAATAAAACGGCCATGCCCCATTAAAAAAATGTCTGTTAATGTTCAGAATTTCGAAAATATTACCGGTCGTTTTATTGAACCGATGTAATGAGAATACATGAATCTTTCCGTAAAAATTAAATCCCATTTTTCGTACAGCGATTCGCACACCCGTATGCAGAACATGCAGGCATGCTTAAAGACGTTGAAATTAACTTTTACACATGGGCAGGGAGATGTTTATTCGTGAATCCCGCGGCAACACTCCTTCGCGGCAATTATCTCAGTCAGCCATATTGTGTGTCGCAGAAGCATCAAGAATGTGACGTCATGGCTTATCCAGTCATTTAACATGCTTGATTCCACCCCTCCTGCCATCCTCCTGCCCCAGTGATGTCATCGGGCGCACCAGGAACCAGAACGCCCGGATGATTGGCAGCCCTCTGCCCCTATGGCGGAGGCCAGCCACGCCTCCCTGTGCTTCTTTGCGCCTGGAATCGCTCCATTTCAGAGTGATTCAGGTGCATGGGAGGGCCCGGGAACAGCTCGCCCGTCCTCAGGAGAGGTGGCACGACCTGAGCCCATCCGCGGAACAAGCGGAACACTGTCTTGCCCTCACAAAGCCCCACGCTGGCCAAATTTGGCTAGCGTGGGAGTAGCTTATCTGGTTAGCTTCACGATGTACCTGCACCGGCCCAGCGCCCACCAAGCCTTACTGCACGTTTGTAACAGCACTGGGCCAAAGTAAGCAACATGTGTTGGCCCAAGACAGTGTTAGGATCACGCCCTGAGTATCTTTACTCAGAAGTCTCACTCAGAGCACAATCCTACACTGTGCTGGATTAGCGAGGCCGGTCGGCCTGCTCCAAATCCAGTGCAGTATAGGCGAGGCTGGAGCTTGCTAAACAGCAGGAGCAGAACCGAGGAAGACTGCATGGCCCGAATGGGGGGACGTACGGCCTCGGGATGAGGCCTTGGATTCAGTCTTATGGCCAAATCCAAGGCCCGCCTCGCTCCCGGGCCGCCACACCTGCCAGCCTGCCCACATCCCGCCCATGTCCTTCCAGAATCGCCCTCCCCCAAGCAGTCCCTCACCTGTCCAGCAATGGATGACTGGTTTTGGCTGACGCAAGGGAGGTGCGGTGAGGGCGCAACAAGTCCAGGTAGTGCCGGTCCCGTTGATTTAGCGCCGACGCGGGGGTGGTGCTTGGCGCCCCCGCGTCGATGCTAGGTGCGCAGCGGCAATGCAACACTGTTGCATTGCTGCTGCGCACCTCTTAGGAGTTCGCTGTATATTAGATTGGACTTACTTCCTAGTATGTTTGCAAAGGATTATGGCCTTACTGTGCAATCCTAAACAGATGTTCTCAGACGTATGTCCCTAATAAGTGTTATAGGATTGTAGTCTTAATTACAGAAATGGACATCTATATTTCACTAGCTCATTATCCTTTTTAAGGGCACAATCCTACCCAGCACTGGAATGGCTCCAGCCTCCCCTATGCATTCCTCCAATCTGCGCCCGCTAAATGGTGGGTACAGATCCGAGGAGACTGCATGGCCCAAATTGGGGCCGCGCAGCCTCCTGAACAGGCTTAGGATGCAGCCATATGGCCGCTTCTCAAGCCCGCCCATGTCCTGCCTCCCCCCTCCCTCCCTCGCCCAATCCCAGTGCTGCTTCGGCACGGAGCCTCCCTTGTGCTAGCCACCTTCAGCTGACGCAGGAGAGGCTCGCCGTCTGCACTGTCAGGCTGATGCTACTCATAGCCTGAGAGCACTTACGCAACAACATTGCATTGACGCTATGTATGGGGTAGGATTGCACTGAAAAACTTAGAAAACATTAAGAACTTAGGGAGGCCATAATGAGAGCCAGCATGGTCACATATGGTGAAGGATGTGTACAGTTTTTAATACATTAAAAGTAACATCATTTGTTCATAGAGTATAGCAAGGGATCATTGGTATGATAAATACCAGAGAAGTAGCTACATTGTAGCCAAAATAAGGTGCCATGGCACTCTTTGTTATAGACCAACTGATTTATTGGGGCATAAACCTTTGTGGACTACAGCCCAGTACATCTGATGAAATGGCCTCTTGTCTATGAAAGTTCATGCCACAATAAATCCATTAGTTGCCACAGTGCCACAAGGCCTTCTTTTTGCTTTGCGGTAAAGACTGACACTATTCCCCCTCTGGAATGTGTCACTATGGAAAGTACCAGATTTATCTCTATGAAGTGGAAATGCACTAATCTGCCAATTGGGGACAACACTGATGAACTTGACTCTAGTCCACAAATGTTGATGCCACAATATATTGGTTAGGGATAGATCTAAGTTATCTTGCATAAACAGACAAGCACTTTTTTTGCACATGGGCATGATCCTTGCAATTGCTTTCTTATGGCAGGCCCTTGCACCATCCTTCTTTCACAGCGTCTTTCGGAATGATTTATTTGTTGCAGAGTGTCAGTGCCTGACATAATGGGACACACAAGATTGCCCAACTTGTGAATTCAGGGTAGCAGCATCCTAGTGTAATCACAGCAGCATCACAAGCACACATACAGGATGGTACCCACAATTATCATAAATAGCAAAGCAGATCTTAGTAATTCAGCATCATTTAAACATATTTGTAATTGCCTTCTGCTAAGCAAATGCATGCCTTATATAAATAATAATAAAGCAAAGAAGTAAAGAAATGTGCATTTTTAAACCTATTTGTGTAGAAAAGCCTGACCATGTGTAGACCATAATAGCCTATGTATCCATGAATACCTTGCAACTATATACCTGTGTGAATTTTTCCCAGATATTCAGCCACAGAAATACATCCCAGCCAAACTGAAGCAGAAAATATGCCTGTGATCATAGTAGAGCAACCCAATCCAGAACTGCCCAGCTGCCCGTGCAAGCAGCGGTAGCTAAGTAGCTACCGCTGCATCCCATGACAGCGAGGCAGCTGCAGGAGACTCCGCGGGAGAAGGGGATGTGGGGGCAATGAGTCAGGCAGGTGATGGGTCTACTTGCCTCTGCACCACTTATTTTGCTGGTGCAGAGGCGAGAGCTTTCGTGTCGGGCCAAGAAGCAAAGGTCACCACTGGTCCCACACTGTTCTGCCCATCCCCCACCCAGGAATGCCCTCCCGCTCCGCCCAAAAAGGCAGCAACAGCAGCACTCACCACTGCCGGAGTCATGTTGCCACCTCCGGCGGTGGGAACTGGCAGCGGTGATGGCTTATCACTGGTCCTGGAGGTGGCTTATGACATCTTTGGTGACAATAGCGCAGGTGGTATTCATATTGCCCACAGGACTGGGCCTTAAGAAGACTATTTGGAGATAATTTGTTATGAAATATACATATATTGCTAATGTAACGGATGCTAATGTAATAATGACTAGAGGTTTTATTTTATTTTTTTAAAAAACCTATTCAACCATATTCTGGGTTTGAGAAAAAAAAATCGTACTATGCTGTTTAATATCAGTATCACCATGTTCCAAAACTGACTCTATGAGTATTGTGGGAAAAAAACAAGTTTCACATTACATATTGTGTCCAATACTTGATCTGGAAATTACTCTTCTTCTTTAACTCTATATGTGTTGCTCTGTTTGTCATCTTCTGGTTTCCTGGAGTCCATCAACAGATTTTTGCACACAGCTTCAAAAATTGATTAACTTCCCCCCCCCAAAAAAACTAGGACAATACACACATCCATACATCTCACAGATGCTATTTTTGAAAACAGTCAATTTTGAAAGGCATGGGAGTCCCTGCCTCTCCCGCCCCCTCCGAAGAGTCATTTGAATCCCCAAATAGAATTGACTACGCTTCACTTAGCAGGCTGTGTAAAGGCTGTCCAATCACTCCTTAGCATTCAGTTGTGTCAATAGAATGTGAAATGTATGCTATGGGGGACCCAGAGGCGGAGGGAGGATGCTGCGGGCGCTTGCTGCGGTGGGGCCCAGAAGCGCAGAAAACCCCGTGCACTTTTAGGTCCCTCTGCCCTCCCTTGTGCTTGGATCGCTTCTAAATGGAGCAATTCCGGGCACGGGGAAGTGTGGCTGGGTGACACTCAGGGGTGGGACAGGAGCGCTGGGTGCATGGTGACATCGCCCACCCCAGGGCGTGCTGCAAGCTGAGTATGGCTTGGGGGGGGGGTCCAGAAGTCCAACGAGGTGGGGGGCATTTTGTGGTGGACTGGGAGGCTGATCAGGCCTACAAGTGTGGAGCAGAGGCAGGGAGGGGTACTTTTGGATGGACTGGGAGGAGGATCGGTCCCAGGGGGTGGGACAGGCTGGATCCTATCCCCCGGCCCAAAACTGCGGGCACAGATCCAAGCTGCTCCTTAGGGATGGTTGGCATATAACATGGGGTAAGGGAACAAAAATCTCCTTACTCTGAATTGTGCTCCAGCCCGCACCCACCTTGCGCTGGATATAGTCAACTTGGATTGCCTGTTCTAGCACAAGTTGAGATTGTTCCCTAGATGCTTTTAAGGATGTTCAGAACTATGGTCTGCAATCTCTATTAGCTTATAGCCCATAATCTTGCCTCAAGGCAGCATGTGACAGATGCCACTCAACATGTTAAATGTGTCCATTGGAAATATTTAACCCAGTTTATTATAATCAGGGTTTAAGGCTATCTTTCACTGTCATCTGAACTTAACTTTAGAAGCAAGTTATCAGCCAAAAAGAGTTTTCTATGAGTTAATATAAAGCAGCATGCAGCATATAGCTATGGTATGACAGATAGCTAGCTTTCTGGCACAACCTCACACAGCACACAGACCACAGCACAGTAAACCTTAGCTACTAGATTCACTTTTACTGTTTATGATGATTTTAATATTTTTCATAGTTACATTTTCAGTTAATTTCAGCTAGGACTGGAATGATGACATATTCATCTCAGTTATAGAGACTATTATCACACAGAGCTCAGCAAGGCAGTTAGTAAAGTAAAATGAGAACACTACATCACATATTTTCACAAAACACGTAATTAAAGGTTTTCTGGTATGCAGCCTAATGGACTACAAAGAATAAATCACATAAACTAAAGGCATGGCACTAACAACTCCATTTCAAGCAGAATTTCAAGTCCCGGAAGGTTTAAAGCCTCAGGCAACTGAAATTTACTGCTCTCATTCACAGAAATGATCTGCAGATCTCAGTTAACGTTTTCTTTTGCTTTTGTTTGATCTGCTTACTAAAACAGTTCATTACAGAACAACTCACCCCCTCCCCCCCCCAAAAAAAGTACATTCAGCAGTTTTGTGTGTGTGCCAAGATTAACATAAACAGAGGGTAAGTCTGAAAGAATGGAGTGATATCGTATGATGCTCAATTTGGTGTCAATTCCAGATTCTCTAAATTGTGACTTAGGGAACAATGAGGCTAAAAGGAACTTTCTCTTGAAATCTAAACCACTGACTATTGTTTATATTTTCATATACTACCATAGATTGATGGGGAAGCATGTCACGTGGAAGTATTTACAACAGTGGAACAGAGTTCCACCGTCACAAAATGACTTCAGACAGCGCATGGAGCACTCTGTAGGCCGCTATTTTTGAACAGCTGGCACAGTTCCAAGTAGACCCAAGGGGGCTGCTTGAGCCCATCGTGCTTGAGCCCGAACTGATGTTCCTTTACCCCAAGGAGACCTCTGCTGCCTCCTTGGCTCAACAAGATATAGCAGTGGCCGTTTTGGATCTGCTGTACAGCAGGACAGCATACGCTGACCAGTCAAAAAAAGTAGCAAGGGCTGGGCTATTAGTGTCCCATTAATTTTCCATTCCATTAAGTTCAAGATGGTCAGGTCATGCTCTAAGGTCAGCTCAGTGTTTTGTCTTATTTTCTAAACAAAGAAAATGCTGATGACTGTGTACACAAGTACTGTATGTGCACTGGTACACAATTATACTGTGACACATGGTTGGGTATGAAGAAAAAACAGGGATAGTTCAACATTACTGCTAAATTGCTACATGGAGAACAGCTAAAACTAATAAATCAGATGACTATGTTCTCTGCAGTATTTGCAGAGCAGCCTCAGACTACTTTCCCATTTTTTCACTTTTTCCCATTATTTCCTTCCTAAGGCAGTATTTCCTCTTACACTAAGTTGTTTGTTAGTCATCTTCAGAGTTCTAGTCTAAATTCAGTAATGAGCATAAATTCAGTTTGGTCCTCTCTGGAAGATTATGAACATATACAGTAAGACACAAAGATGTGAAACTCCCATAACTTTGAGTCGAATGATTTACATGACCTTATTGTGAACTGGAGCATTTTGTCAGTCTTGTAATTATTATAGAAAATCCAACCCCTCCAATTCTAAACACTAACCAGACAGAAATAAGAGATGTCAAAACGACTATGATCCAACTCTAAATCCAGATTCAAGTTTTACATCTGATTGGCTGTTTTAATTATGAATGGCCTTGGATTTTAGTGCTTCTGTAGTTAATTGATGTTTTGCTTATTTAAGGAGTGTCTTGACCACATTCCAAGGTACTTCTAGAAGCAGCTGTTGAAGAGAAGAGAAAAAGGGGGAGGCACATATAATGTTTCTGGTAGTTTTCAGAATAGCTGCAGTGGAGGGTAAAGAAACTAAAATGTCCAAAGCTCTACCTGAAGCTAACAGTTGACAGCTATCCAGCTTCCTGGAAAGTGGAACTGAGGCTACTGAGGAGCTCTGGGTACCATCAGAACTCTGTAGGAAGGTGAATGCCAAACGGTCCCCTCCTGTGAAGACACGGATCAATGTCTTTTGTTTTATGTGGAATAAGTGACACAAAGTCCCTTTCCACTGCATTTTTGTCTGATCAACATTTTCCCCTGCATTCAATTGTTCCATTCATTGTTATCAATTCAACAAGGTCACACTCCCAACAAAGTTTGGAAACCAAAACTATGCCTCAAATATCACCTAAATTTACAGAATGATATCATGTGCATGTTATCTGACATCACTGTCTATTACCAAAGTTGCAGTGAAAAGAAATGCTGAATTTTGTTATGCTTACAGGAGTCTAAATTACTAATTTAACCACTAAATGTTTATTTTTTTAAGAGATTCAATCAAGGCCATGGAAATGGTGCTACTTTCAAGATACATAAGTAAATGGTGTGGAGTTTTCCCATTCATGAGAATTATAATTTATGTTTGGAAACCAATTATACTCAATTTAACGTTTTCCTAACATAATACTAGTTGATGCATCTTATTTCAAGGCTTGTTCCATTTGTTATCATGGCTTTAATTAGTAAACCCATGACTATAAGAAATAATATAATAGATGCTTATACGCACACACACTCTTAGAGCACAATCCTAACCCGGAATTAGGCCGGCACAGTTAGGCCAGCAAAGTTCAGCTGGCACAAAGGACACCATAAAGTATGCTTGGACCACTCTCGGAGTCAGAGAGGGCAGCACACAGACATGTGGTCCAAACACACTTTACAGTGGCCTTATTTATTTAAAGAATTTATATCCCTTGCCAAAACAAATGCCCAATGCTATCCGCCTCCACGCTATAGCATACAGCCATGCCAAAAATTGGTGTATATCTATGGACAGAAAATGGGCATAAAAAGAGGGAATTAGATCTAGTGTGCACAACTGCCACTGGACCAACTTCCTCCCTCCTCAGCACACCCCGGCTCATCCACATGCCTTGTCGCCTCCTGTGACAGGAGGAGCAAAGCCATGGAGCACAACCTACCAGTCGTGGTAGTGGGCTGCCAATGTAGCTCAAAAATGTGTCCTGCAGACATTAGGAGGGCTGTTAATGATATCATGTTTCCTCTATTACTTGTATTGTCTGAAATCACCTACTGCTTATGTTTACATTGTACATTATATTTCCTTTTACTAGCTATATTTATATTTCAAATTAAAGCAATGCTAGAATTATACTCAGTCCAATTTTACCTTAATCCCCAAGCAGCAATATAGTAATGCTGGGGTGGTTTCTGTTGCATCCCACAGAGGATTTTCGATTGCTGGAGGTCTCCTTGGGATAATAGGACATTGCTGTGGTGCAACTTGGACAAATCTGATATTGCTGATGCAAGTCCTTGTTGCCCCATGCAAGTGGATCTGGCCCGAGAAGGGGGTTTGTATTTGGCATGCATCACTGCTACTGAACCTGCTCTCTCCTAGACCGATCCACTCACTTCTCCCATCTCTTCCCCATTCCACCTTTCCCTGCCCTCTTCCACCCATTCCATCCCCTGTGCTGGGCTTACCTGCTACAGCAAGCCTCCTGACGTCCACAGGTACACATGGAAAGGCTCCAGCCTATCCACTGCTGCACTGGGTGCTAGCGATGCTGCAAAGTGCTTTACAGCTGCTTTCTGGCAGCCTGCACTGATGGAACACACTTTCTGCCAGCACTACAGCTAGTTAGGATTGGGGCTTAATTATAACTGTTTTGTTATAATCAGTTGTGCTGATGCATGCATTTATAGCATGGAAATAACAAAAGTTCAGCATAGCAACCTTGACCGGACCAGGATTGAAACATAAAAGAGTAAATAATACAGATGCCTTGGAGATGGTCACAAAAGAACAAAACGTTAAGAACATCTCAAATGCATTCATGATGTAGGCTAGAATTTCAATCCAACACATGGGTTCTGTACAGCCTCCAGGCAAAAGAAGCCACAGGAAATCTGTTGCAGTGTTGTAAACGGACAGTTTACACATTGCAGCTGCCATCAGAGGCCCCTGAATATCACTCAACATACTGGCTGGAATCACATGTGGAGCAGCTTGAAATAGAAACACAAAGAAAAAGGTAGACCTACAAAGTCACAAGAAAAGAAGAGGGAATGACCAAGAGGAGGCTGCAGCTCAGAGCTGGTGTCAGGTTGTTGAGGGCCTTGGGACAAAGTAATGCACTGAGCATCCCATTGGTGCCTCCCCCTCCCCACTGGGTATTGGGTACATACTCTGCCAATTAATACTGAAGGGTCGAGTGTTCAAACAGGTGAGTGGACCATTTGAGTGGTGTGGACCATCTGGTTGTGCCTGACCTGGCTGACTCTAATTCTATATAAGACAGTCCCATAGGTTTACTACATACAATGGGATAATCCCATATGACTAGAAAGCAGTTTGGATTATGCATGAGGTGCGAAAACTCCTTTTTGACAGCAGTTCTTTATATGTTGTGGAGTGCTGCCCCAGAAGGCTTGGAGTCTATGTGGCTGCTGCACAAGGCAAGGAACTTAAAAGTTCCCATATGTGAGCACCACAGCCGATCCCATCAGACTGGATTCTGCTGAGTGTACATGAAAAGGCTAACATGCCAAAAAACAATGCGATATAAGAATAAGGAAGTTCCTACAACTGCATTACCGTCACAGACTGATTTGTAAAACACACACACGCAATGAACTCAACTGTTGACTCGCCAAAAAATAATGATAATCTTAAGCATATATGTTGCTGGTAAGTAGTCCAATTATTTGAATGAGGAAAAGGATTCCAACTTATGGCCCAATCCTAATGAGGGCCTGCACTGGCAGAACATGCATTATCAGTGGAATGCAATATCGCTGGAACAGGTCCACGTTGACCCATGGATGCTGCTTAGGCTTACCTTGGGGGAAAGAGACAAATGCCTTGGAGAGAGGTGAAAGGTGGAGTGCCCCAAGGATCTGTCTTGGGACCGGTGCTTTTCAACTTGTTCATAAATGACGTGGAAACAGGCATAAGTAGTGAGGTGGCCAAGTTTGCGGATGACACACAACTTTTCTGGGTAGTGAAAACCAGAAGGGATTGTGAAAAGCTCCAGAAGGACCTCTCCAAGTTGGGGGAATGGGCAGCAAAATGGCAGATGTGTTTCAATGTAGACAAGTGTAAAGTGATGCACATTGGGGCAAAAAACCAAAACTTCACATATAGGCTAATGGGTTTTGAGTAATGTGAGAGCTCAGGAGAGAGAACTTGGGGCGCTGGTGGACAACTCGATGAAGGCGTCGACCCAGTGTGCGGCAGCAATTAAGAAGGCCAATTGGGATAATTAAAAAAGGGGTTGAGAATAAAACAGCCAAAATTATTATGCCATTGTACAAGTCAATGTTAAGGCTACATCTAGAATGGTGTACAGTTCTGATCACCACATCTCAAAAAGGACATACTGGAGCTGGAAAAGGTGCAGAAGACAGCGACAAAAATGATTATGGGGCTGGGCACCTCTCCTATGAAGAAAGACTGCAACGTTTGGGGCTCTTTAGTCTGGAAAAAAGGCGCCTGAGGGGGGACATGAGTGAGACATACAAAATCATAGATAGAGTCAATAGAGAGAAGTTCTTTTTCCTCTCTCACAATAGCAGAACCAGGGGGCATCCACTGAAATTGAGTGTTGGGAGAGTTAAAACAGATAAAAGGAAATACTTTTTTACCCAGTGGGTAATTAAGCTACAGAACTCCTTGCCACAGAGGGTGGTGATGGCATCTGGCCTAGATATCTTTAAAAGGGGACTCGACATATTTCTGGAGGAAAGTCCATCGTGGGCTACATGCCATGATCGGTGGTGCAACCTCCTTACATTACTAGTTGGCTACTTCAGAATGCCAGGTGCAAGGGAGTGGCAACAAGATGCAAGCATCTTGTTGTCTACTGAGCTCCGTTAGGCAGCTGGTGGACCACTGTGAGATACAGGAAGCTGGACTAGATGGGCCTTTGGCCTGATCCAGCAGGGCTCTTCTTATGTTCTTATGTAAATGTCCTCTTAACCCAAGGAGACCTCCAGCAGCCAAAAATCCCTCGCAGGACGCAGATTAGCCTGTGCTGGCACATCACTACTCAGGTATTCATGTTGGATTGGGCTGTTCATGAATAGAAGATATTTACTCCATAAACTGTAATAACTGGCTACTTGATGGACTGCATGGAACAACTTAGCATGCAGTGTGGTGGTTTTATGACTCTGCCGTTCCCTTTTCTTGGGCAACAGAGCTGGTGTGGACAAAAATTGCCCAACTGTGGAGTACACTGGAGCACATGGAATGTGCCATTAGATGGTAACAGTTGCCAAAAGGAGTTACTTTAACTTGCCTATAGTAGTTGTAATATGCAAGCAAATACCTTCAGGGTGAAATCCCAAGTGCCCACAGCCTTTTTAAATGCCTAATTAACGCCTAATTTTTTAAACGCCTAAGTAATAGCACGTGTTTGTTTAACAAAGAGCCCTTCTCTTCTATGGTCCCACTGACAGTGCAATCCTAACCTGGAGTTAGGCCAGCACAGTTAGGCCAGCAAAGTTTGGCTGGCACAAGGGACACTGTAAAGTGTGTTTGGACCACTCTCAGGGAGGATGGCGCATGCCTATGTGCTGGCCTCTCTGACTCCAAGAGTGGTCCAAACATACTTTACGGTGTCCCTTGTACCAGCCAAGCTTTGCTGGCCTAACTGGGCCAGCCTAACTCCAGGTTTGGATTGCGCTCTGAGTCAAAGCAGCGGATGGGAAAACTGTGGATGAGAAGGCTCAACATGTATTTGTTTACAAGTAATATTTATTTATCTACAAGTAGATAAATAGGTACCACTTCGGTGGGAAGTAATTTAAGTAATTTAAGTAATTCTTAAATTTAAGTAATTCTTAATTTAAGTAATTCTTAAATCATTTAGATGTTCCGTGCGCTACGGCGTATAGTCATGCTGGCCACATGACCACAGAAGCTTGTCCTCGGACAAACGCCGGCTCTACAGGCTTAGAAATGGTGATGAGCACCGCCCCTACAGTTGGTCACGACTAGACCATTCAGTCGTGGGGAAACCTTTACCTTTTTAATATTTATTTACTTAGAAAAAAAGTTCCATTTCTCTTAATGAATCATCACTAATGAATGAATGTTCTCTTTCTGCTTTCATTTCCTGGGGTGGGGGCAGTGATGTCATGCAGGAGGTACACAGGGGTACGCGAGTACCAGTTTCTAGGATTACAGCTGGCCCCGCCCATTCGCCCACCCACTCGTCAACTCCGCCCTCTGCAACGGTTGAATTTCCTGCATGTTTGAGTTGCCTGCATGTTCTCAGAGCCAGGCAGGCAGGCAGGCAGGCAGGCAGGCAGGCAGCGAGTGGATCCTTTCCTTTCCTTGCCACTGAAAAATAAGTTGCTCTGGGGTTTTAACATGATGCCAGGCCTGCTTAACATGTTCTGGGGATGCTGTGGAATACCGCTGCAACTGTTGGGTCAGTTTAAAATCATCTGAGGCCTCAAAAAGGGCTTTTTTCATGTCACTTCCTGCCACAACATCACTTCTGGCTTATGACGTCACTTCCGGTGGGCGGGTCCCGACACGTGCCAATCAAAAGTGAGTACCTGTTCTTAAATCATTTAGATGACACCACTGGGTGGGGGGCAATAAAATCTGGCATGCATGTGTGTGCGTTTTGCATTCTTTCTTAGTGGATACATTTATCTCTCTATATGTACACATCCTTGCAAACTGCAGGAGCTCAGCTCCTTGCAAACTGCAGAAGCAGTGCTCTTTGCAGGGAATTAGCCCCTGTAGTTTGCAAAATAGCTGCTAACTGCTCTGCAAGGACCTAAGATCCTTCAGTCTGCCAAATACCTACTCCTCTGTAGGGTAAGGATCAGCTATCTTGCAAACTCCAGGAGCTGAGCTGTTTGCAGGGTCTGAGCTGTCTGATTTTTGAATTAAATAGCCTCAGAGCTTAGGCAATTAATTGTCTGATCTTGCCATCACCTGTGTTTACACTGGGGATTCTGCTCTTGGTGACCTACAGTTTGGGAAATGCCATCTTAACCCTATCATGGTGTCTCTGCTCTTTTGTTTTCTGACTAACACCATAATCTCTACCTGATGTTCAGGGTAAGATGTAGAAGAACTAGTCTTGTTAGGCTCTAGAAACCATTGCTGGAATCAAACCCTTTCGTTTCTACTCCCCGAAAGTGTTATGATGGTTATCTGGAATTGAGAACTGGCCTTTCAGCCCAGAAAATCTTTGGTTCTAGTGAGCATAAATTGAAGTGACTCTGGTCTCAGTGTGTGGACTCACACTAGGAGTCATTATGCCATTATGGTTTTTTGCTTCCTGATTTCCAGTTGGGTCTCCTTGGACCTACTCCAGCTCTTTAGCTGATGCAAGTCTGATGCAAATCGGGAGCAGGTCCAAGCTGGAAAGGGGAAATAAGATGCAGCATGCACTACTGCCTCTGTGATCCTCCCCCCCCCATCTCCAGCCCAGCCCACTCCATTCCCCAATCCAGGGCCATAGCTAAAGAAGTGCAGGGGAGTGCAATTGTACCAGACAACAAGCTGAGCTTTATATTACTGGCCAGCATTGTGAAAACCTTGATATATAGGAATAATACATAATTTAGTGCAGAATGCAATTAAACAGGAGTGTAATATTTTACTCTATCAAAAGTTATAGCTTAAAAACCAGAGTTAAAAAATACAACTGTGATGTCACTTCCTGTTGTGACATCACTTCCAGCAGGGCAGGATTTTGCCCTCTGCACTGGGCTACACTTTCATTAGCTACACCCCTGTCCCAATCCTTCTCCACTCCACAACATATAGTTCTGCAAGCTGCAGTCACCCATATGACAAATGGTGGACCAGCTGCCACACCACCAGCCCCCAATTAACCACCAGCCCTCACTTTAGGGGGGTGGTTTGTGAGATCTGGCACCAGGAGGCCCGAATAGGATTGAGCCAAAAGTGTTATACAACTTGCAAGAATTAGACATCTCCTTTGAGCAAATATATCGAAGGATAAAGCATACTGAAATTATATCTTCATGGAGACTTCTATGAAAAATAGAACATGTGACAAAGTTATGCTAATGAAAGTAATTATAAATATCTGCATAGGGGGCAACCTTTTATCATCAGGAGTTTTCCATCATGACTGGATACTAATGAATGAAAGTAGAATGAGATAATTGTTGAAAGGCCTATATATAGAATCTGTAATAACTGCTAGATTTCAGTTTTCCCTGCAGTGGACAAGCAGGCATGGTAGTAATTATGCTTATTGGGAACTTGAAGCACTTGAAATTGGATAACAAAAGTGACGAATGTCATTTTGCTGTGCATTCCTTTCTTATCACAATCTTCTAAATAGTATTGCTCTGATCGCAGCTTCAAATTAAAGGAACAGCAAATCTCAGCAGTTTAGACACTGCCAACACTAACAACTTAGAATGCAAAATCTTTGTATCTGGCAGTAAGCTTGTGCAGCTGAAACAAGGATAGAATGTTGCTAGTATATCTACATAGGCGTTGCAGCAATATTTTCATAAAGAATAATTTCTAATGGTACAGGAACGTCAAAGTGAAAATTGAAGCCTGTGTCCTAACTTTTTTTAATTGCCTGGCAGCCCAATCCTACCCTCCCTGCTTGGGCAGCTTTGCCAGAAATGTGCACTGTACCCAGCCAGGGGGGATTGGGAGTCTTCAGAAGGGAAAGGGATTTAAATCCCAGGACCCCTCCATAAATTTCCTGCTCTGCAATGGGAAAGGCACATTTGCACTGGCTTGGGAGTCAGCTGCATTAGCTCAGCAGGTCAGATCCAGCCCCTGCACGAGCCAGACGGGTTACATTTGCACCAGGCAGCGCAGGAACTTGGAGAGGGTGCTGGGAGGTCTGGAGAGTGTTTGAGGTGGACTACAGTAGAACAGAGTTTGGGCCAGGGAGGGAGGTGGGCTTGGAGGCGACAGTTTGCACCAAATCTTAACCCCCACTCCTGGCCCATGCAACCTTACACCAGCCGCTCAGATGTGCGTCAACTAAATAGCTGGCATAGATCTGAGAAGCCGCATAGGGCAGGTTGGGATCAGCACGGGATAAGGAGGAAACCTAAATATAAAAACCTCCAGCAGCCTCCTAAACTGTGCTGGATACAGCGCAGGCTATTGCAGCAGGCTGTGCAGGTTAGGATGGGGCTGTAAGTGAAATATTCACAAGTATTTTGTCAAGAGACCGAAACAGGAAGGATTTCTGCAGAAAAAGAAATGTTTCAAAGCAGGACAAAAAATTCAAGTAAAGCTAAGATATTGTAAGTGGTTGGATTTATAATTGCTGTAGTTTTAGTAAGTTTTTAATACCTCTTTTGCGATTATAAAGAAGAATTTACATGACTTTGAAATCTGTATTTATAGCTATGTTCACATGCTAATGTCATGTTATATAATATGCTTGCACATACTTTAGCCCTCTTGTGCAAGGGGAATAAAAAGATTTGCCTGCAAGGTTTTTCAAAATTTGGCTATCATTTTTAATTATGTCTCTGACTGCATATCATGTAATTCCTCAATTACTATTTCCCCGTCTCCCCGGATACCCCATTTTCCATCATTATTGTTTACAAAAAGCACAAATTCATACTAAAATATCTAAAAATATTCAGCTATCTTTTTTTTTTCTACCATCCTCGGGAAGATAAAGAAAAAAACTTGTCCAGGTGAAAAAGGAAAACTAAGCTGAAATGTCAAACTTTTTGGAGGGGTGCAGTTGCAAGAAAAAGAACAAGCGAGTCATTTCAGAGGGCACTATGGCCCCTGCAGAAAGTTCCCACACTCAGATGGATGTCAATGGTGGTGCCAGTGAACCATTACGCAAAGCCCCCCAAACACTTTGCAAACCAGAATCTGAAAAGACAATAGTAAAGTTCCGTGCTAGAAAGAGATAGTGTACTGAATACACAATACCAAGCTTTGTCTGCTAGGGATTCTGTTGCACGAAAAGGCTACTTAATCTCCTCCGTTTGCCCTGGGGATTCTAACTGTTTTAATGTGTTCTTTTTGAGAGCCTGTGAATTGCAGAATACAAGCTGGTAACAACTTTCTTCGGAGCTGATTTGGTAAAACCTAAAGACGCCAACACAAAATGCTGCTTCAGTGGTGCTAATGAGCACAAAGGCAGCCTTTAGCTGTTTTTGAAGCTACCATGGTTGAGGTTTCATGTCATCCCCTGGTGAAGGGACTAATTCTTTGGCTTGTTTTATGAGCATCCAGCTAATGTCATAGGGTGGAGTACAGCTTCTTCATCCATGTTGTGAATAATAAAGTCTGCTGCATCTATAATGAGTTCAGGGACTCCAGGTTTTTCTTCTCTTTGAATACACAGGACTGGCAAACACAAATGGTTCAAGCTTTACGTGAACTTGAGACTGTTTGATAAAGGACAATTACATACCATGAATAGTCAGCAAGCATCTATTTCAGCACTTTGGAACCTTTGTATATAATTTCACCAGGAAACATTGTCCTGTTTTATGCAGAACACATCAATAGTTATGAAATTAGGGGGATGCTGTGTCCATTAAATTGATATTGACATTAATCTGCAGCAATTTTCACATATTTTCTCTTACTGTGTACTATTATTGTGCATGAATTGCAAATACCTGGAGAAACATTACATTATCAAACTACTGTATATATAACACATATAATGCATCTAACATGAAACATATAATGTATCTTAAAATCTAACAAATATTATGTCTGTATTATGACAAAAACAAACCTGCACCAATTCTCACTTTGGAGAATATGATGGGCAGCGCAATCCTAAAAGGCACGTAGCGCTGATGCAATGTTGTTGCATCAGCGCTACGTGCTTAGCGCCGGCGCGGGGGCGCAGAAGAGTGGGCTGAAGAGCGGGCGCAGATCCAAGGAGATCGCGCAGCCCGAATCAGGGCCACACGGCCTTCCAAGCAGACTTAGGCAGAGGCTGTATGGCCGCCTCCACAGCCTGCCCATGTCCTGCCCCCAACCTCCCTCCCACCACCAATCTCTGTCTTTGATCGGCTTCGGTCGGTGCGAGGAAGGCTTCCCGTTGGTGCTGTGAAACCGACGCTACTCACTGAAGCCCCCGCGTCAGTGCTAATGACGTACTGCCGATGCAATGATGCATCAGCGCTATGTCCTTTACAGGATTGTGCTGTAGGACAGAATTTAAAACCTTGGCGTACACTTTTCCTTTCAGCTGCTCCTTCCACTGAGCTACTAAACTATTTTTAAACCTACATTTCGAAGCAGTTTGGAGAGTTGGCATAAGAGTAACTCCTTTACTGCCACCTTTCAGCAAAGCTCATAACATACTTCCAAACTACTGAGAAAGTTAAAGAAGAAAAAAACAAACTGGGTGGTCTGATAGCAGGAGAGCTCAACAGAAATTCACTGCCCCACTGCATAAAAGCACATAAAAACTCAGTACTGGAACTATGGAATGGTGTGGTCAGCATTCAAGGGATGTGGTAATTCCGTGGGTTACCACATTTTGCATAAAACTAAGGTTCAGATAACTATTCCTGAGCACCCTGGCTGTTTCTATCTGTCTTCCCTTCATTTTACAACATATTTTCTGTCTTACTTTCATTTTACAACATATCCTGACCTTAATTGTCTTCAGGCAGGATGTGTATTATGTTTTAATTCTTGTACACTGTTTAGGCATTCTAGAATTTGTCATAAATAAAAAAGTCCATCACTTATTGAGGTGTACTTCTAACAATAGAAGTACACGGAAGAGAAAATCCATTTATCGGAATTGAGCAAGTTGAGACTTGGTCAAGAGCAGATGGCAATATATCCTTCCAGTTTTTACTTTGAATCCATGACACTTCAGAAGACCAATAAAACAGTGTAATTGGGGGCACAATCCTAACCTGGAGTTAGGCCAGCACAGGCCAGCACAAGGGAGTCAGAGAGGCCAGCACACAGATGTGCGAGATCCTCCCTGACTCCGAGAATAGTCCAAACAAGCTTTACGGTGGCCCTTGTGCCAGCCAAACTTTGCTGGCCTAACTGTGCTGGCCTAACTCCAGGTTAGGATTGTGCCCTTAGTCTACATCTGCATTCTGTAACATCAACCTAGGTCACCTGCTTTTCTTCACTGATATTATTAGGAATTATTACGTTTTATATTCATACTCTTCATTTTTCTTCAATATCTTTGTAAAATTCCTTCTGCCCTCCCCCACACTTCTTTCATGTCCTACTTTAATTTTTTTTGCATTTAACTATAAAAAGGTTAATGTGATGCAACTGTAGTTGAAGTGCTAATGAAATACCCAAGGCAATAGAGGGATTCAAAAGCTGCAGAAACTTAGGAAAAGCTGCATGATTATATCTTTCTATGGGCTTTTTTTTCTTCAAAAGATATATGATCCATACATAACTATCAAACACTCTGCAAGCTCAAGCAGAGCCACTGAGTTATTTTTTTATAAAACATTTTTAAAAGATTTTTTGTCATTATACTTTATATTACATTAAAGGTAAAGGTTTCCCCACGACCGAATGGTCTGTCAAGACCAACTGTAGGGGGCCGTGCTCATCTCCGTTTCAAAGCCTGTAGAGCTGGCATTTTGTCCAAGGACAAGCTTCCGTGGTCATGTGGCCAGCATGAGTCTATGCTGTAGAGCACGAAACACTGTTACCTTCCCACCAAAGTGGTCCCTATTTATCTACTTGCATTTAGGTATTTTCGAACTGCTAGGTTGGCAGGAGCTGGGACAAGCAACGGGAGCTCACTCCGTCACGCAGTCTTGAACTCCCAACCTTCCGGTCGGAAAGCCCAGCAGCAGCGGTTTAACCCGCTGCGCCATCATGTCCCTTACTTATATTACATTACACCATACTTATTTACTTATTTACATTACTTATTTAATAATATCAAAACAGGTTACTTAGATGAAAGCTATTCTAGAAAATGTATATTGAAGTTAATCTGCAAGAATTATATTAAACCTGCATTTAGTAGTTCAAGGCAAGTAGTTCAATTCTCTCCACATGGCATGATGTAAAGCACAAAAGCAGCTACTGAATATCAGGCTTTTAAAGTTATTCCGAACAAGCTTTGCAGTATTATATAGCAAACCTGCTTTCATGTTCTCTTGCATCTCCTGAGAATTGCCAAGCAGGTGAAAATGTATGCGAAGACAGTAGATTTATACTCAGTAGAATTAACTGTATTCATGACCTTATTTGGTAAAAGCATGAGTATTTTTTGCACATTGTAAAGTAGAAGTATCTGTATGATGGAAACATTTCCACTCATATTCCTTAGTATGTGAAAGCAAATAACAGACCTGTACCGATAGGAAATGTGTCTTTTTTTCCTTTTAATACAATGGTTAGATAATATGGCACCAAAATTCCATTGGGTGAATAGGATCTCAACTTACTGAACCACAACTGGTGCTCTTATACTGTATTCACAGGAAGAGAATTGAGGTCATGTAAGGACCATTTCTTGTGAATGAAAGGACCCCTTCCCAGATTGGCATTCTGCTTGTGTGAATTAGAGGAGATCCGTTCATGGAGTAGCAAGTTATGCTATGACCCCTTATAAATAAACTGCACCCCATTTAATATGAATAAAACAATTATTCTATATAGGATGAAGAAATAAAAGTTCCTTTGACTCACAATTTAAATCCAAAGGCATCCATTTTAAACTAATGGGAGCATGCTCAGTTCCATCTCAGATGTTATTTTTCAGGATTGCTGCATTTTTATTTAGTCAAGATTCCTAGCAATTTAGCTCAGCCTGCAGCCTTTTTCATTCTGCCAAGAGATCATGCTGGATTACTTCCAAGCCTTACAGCATCGCTTTCACAGAAATCTATACCTGGCCAGCTGTTATCCGCATTCCTTCCTCAAAAGGATACTTTACCAAAAAGCAGACGTTTCCAATGCTATTTGCGAGAGACTTTTTGCTCTTTTGCAGCAACTTCTTCAGACCCTAGTCACAGAGCTGTGACCCATTTTTTCCTCAGGGCTGACAGCTGGGATAAGTTAGTAGCACTTAGTTTGCAGGCATGAGGTATGCTATCTGTAGCCAGTTTCTAGAGATGCAATCTAAAGCAGGGGGCAAGCAATCTATTAGGCACGACAGGAGATAAAGGTGAGGGAGAAGTAAGGGTAAGCTGATCTCTGCGGGGAAAACCATGCAAAACCCACAGCTCAGTGGGAGGAAATAGGTTTCGCATGTAGAAGGACTTGGGCTCAATTGCTGACATTTCAAGATAGGGCTGGGAAAGACCCCTTCGAAACCCTGGGGAGCGGCTACCAGTCAGAGTAGAAAATGCAGTTAGATCAACCAATGGTCCGATTCAGACAAAGGCAGCATCATATATTCAAGGAAGTGCTGATTTGCCAGCAGAACATTTTGAAAGTTGATAGGAAGCCTATGTGTAGGACACACATTAATTATCAGCTGGTAAGCCAATCAGAGCCACAAAAAAAGGACAAACAAAAGAAGAAACTGTACTAGCAGGTCACTTCTTCGCTTAGAGCATAATTAGGGCTCAGTCCTGAGCCTGTTATTGCTGGCAGTATGTGTGTACCACCGGCTAAAGTGTTGCAAAAGTGCCATAAAGGATGTCCACAACACTTCACGACCCACGCTGGGCTGTCGCTGAGTTAATGCCAGGGCCCAACGCAGGTGGACGGGACAGCTTATTCTCCAGCAGAAGTGGCCACTAGAAAGCCCATGCGGGGCAGGGGGTGAGTGGGGAGGGGCAGAACCCGGTGGAGGGAGGGGAAGGAGATGGCCCATGAAGGGTTGGACCTGGCGGTGGCTTCCACCACCAGATCTTATCCCCAGCCTGGGTCCAGGAAGCCTGACACGGGGATGCTCGATTCTCGGGCGGTGAACTGAGAAGCCTCATTGCGAGCAATGGGGCTTTCCCTGGGGGAAGGGGACGAACATCATTTTGGTACTGCGGCTCCTACAGGAGCCGTCAGTTCAGGATTGGGCTGCCTTTCTGTGGAATTCATTGCCACCAGATGTGGTGATGGCTACTAGCCTGGATGGCTTTAAAAGGGGTTTGGGCAAATTCGTGGAGTTGTCTCTCAATGGCTGCTAGTGTTGATTACTATGTACTGCCTCCAAGTTCAGCAGCAGTATGCACCAGGTATGCCTTTCTCTCCTGCTTGTGGGAGACTGAACTCCATTGCTCCTCCTCCCACTTTCTGGATTAGAAAAGAGAGAGACATAGCAGAAGAGGAAGTGTGGAGAAGAGTGGTGGGATAGAGTGACCACTGTCCTTTTTTGCACTTCAATCTTTCATTCCACCCTCTTTTGTTTTTCCAAATCAGGGAGTGGAACTGTTACAGGACGATTTTAGTGTCTCATAAAATATCTGTACTGGCTTATGCAGGATAGCGTTTGGTTAGAACCCAGCTTGAAGGTTAGGACTTTGCATCCGCTTCTGTAAACAAGTTTGCTTTGCTTGGGGTGAAACAAGATTCAAGAAGTTTGGGCAAAGAGTCCTTAGGATGGCGCCTCTCTGTTGTGCCAGCCAAGAAGGAAAGAGAGAGAGAGAATGTAAACTACAAGTGAGTTTGGGTCAGTTTGACATCTAGCAATTGAATTGTATTCTGACTTGTAACTGTATCCTTCTCTAATTACGTAGGAAGTAACGCCCTGTGTTTTCCTTACATTGACCTATAATGTTGCTCTTTTCCTATGAGATGCCTGCGTAATTTCAAGTATATAATTTCTTGTAATATGTTGTTCGAGGCTGGTCCTCAGGAAGTTAGTCGTAAGACTCCGAGGCAGCCCTCTGCGCAGATGGAATAAAATACTGATAAAACCTACCTCCGGCTATCCTTGGTTTAATGTAATTTGGCCTTCATGTTTCAGAACCAGCAAAGATTGGCGTGTCACCAAGGAAGGTGAGCAGCATTTGGCAAACCAATTATTCTATATAGGATGAAGAAATAATGAAGAGCTGGGGCTTAGCCTGAAACTTAGACTGAGCCTGTAGATTAAAACCCCAGTTTCAGTGTTCAGAAACAATCACGCTTTGGTGACTAAAGAAGCATCTTCTTTTCTAGTGTCAGAGAAAAGTGTGTGTGTGTGTGTGTGTGTGTGTGTGTGTGTGTGTG